>JAUCMU010000063.1:20447607-20469230 GCA_032275025.1 Enteromius treurensis
ATTAGAGGGATATATATATATATATATATATATATATATATATATATATAAAATATGGACATGCATAATAAGCTATAAAAATTGATGGTAAATGTAAATATGCTTGCGATTGGCAGCTTTGTGTATGCATATATACTACAGGTATGTATAATTAAGTTTATTATTTTATGTTATCTTATATTTTATTTTGCTGTTTGAGCTTTTCAATATACTTTAGTAGCATATACTACAGGTGTGTATAATAAATGTTAATGTTACATTTTATTTAATAATTGAATTTAATAGTAATAATTTTATTTAATTTTTTTAAAACATGCTTGCCATTGGCAGCTTTGTATGTGTATATTGTGAACTGGGTGAAGAACCACGCGACAAGGCAAGACCCCCAGAGGGTGTGAACCCTAGAGGGTGGATTTATTAATAAAGAGTACAAACAAACAGGTGAGTGGCAGACAACGGTGCTTGGGTGTGTGGGTGCTCTTTTGGGTCTTCCTTCTCCCAGGTCGCGGTGTCCAGTGCTCGGGTGCTCTCACTGGCCGATCGTTAACGGTGTATCTTCTGGAGGGAAAGATAGAGAGACAGTAAGTCGCACTATTTCGGCGTTTCAGCCTCTCTCTCTTAGGGCTTTGGCCGTGACCGATTAGCTAGAGGTGACGATCTCCAGGTGCTCCTCGTGTGTTGCCAGGGCGACGCTGATCTTCTCCAGGGCTTCCCGCCACAATATTTACTACAGCTATTAATACATTTTTTTAAAAATTATTTTTCATTTGGTTTTTTTTGTCTTCTCAATATGCCCAATAATTGGCAGGCCTGGCAGTGACAAATCAGTCAGGAAAGAGCAGGTACAGTACAGTGGACAAGAAAAACCACAAATCGCTTACATATACTGTATAAAGCATCTAGAATATCACATTACATTCCAGTCTGAATCTGTCTGCTCATTTCCAGTTTTCACACAAGAACAAAGAATGAAACAAAGAAAGGAAGGAAAAGAAGAGTTTCATAACTGGCATGATCTCAAGGGCTCCGCTTTCATTTTGGACTGACAAATGTCTCTTTGAGCTGGCATTTATTTGTCTCTCTGTAAACGATGATCTCAACTTCAGTTTCGGCCTGAGGCAGATGAATTTTTTACATTATTGATAACTGCAGTGGCTGACCTTTTACATGCACACAGACACCAGCCGCAGAGCTTTATTTATTTATAACTAGCGGAATACATTCACTGTTGGTTGAAATTGAAAAAAACCAAAACCAACAACAACAACAAAAAATCTATTCAGTATTATAATTGTGATGAAAATGTATTATTATTGGCAAGGTTTAAGTCTAAGAGTCCTCATGCAGGCCAGATTATACATTTCCATGCAAATAGTGCTTTAAAAAGCGTCTAAATAACACAATCATCATACCATCAGTGGTGACCTTGACTTCCCAACACATGCATACACTGAACGTGCAGCAATGAAGAGCATCCGCACACTCAAACGTGGCACCCACAGGCTGTAATTTCTCGCCTATAGAGCCAGTGTGACTCATGCCTTGCTAATCTAACATCACTTCATCCAGGCATCCATCAACTGAGATGAGTCCAGCTTTCCTCCACATTCATCTTCCTTGCACTCGTCACAATAATGGAGCCTACTCAAAAGTACAACACTTGTGTCCTTGATAATAAGCTGTATCGACATATGACAGCGCTCACATTTGATCAGTCTTTATCAGTCACCTGTCATTTTTAATATTTTGTCATAATATAATTAATGACTATTGCATTGCATATATAATGCATTTAAAAAATAAAATAATAAAACAAAATGATTAAATCGTTTAATAAATAAATTGTTGCATGTTCTCCTCAAGGTCTTGTACAGGTCAAACATAAAACAGCAGTTACAAAGACATTTTTTATTTTGTCTTGCTTGTTTTTTGTTTGATTTTTTTTGTTTCTTTATGTTGTAAATAAATACAAAAATTTGTTTACGTATGTACTGTGTATTTTTATTATATATACATAAATACACACAGACATAGTATATAGTCAGAAAATATTTACATGCATATATTTATAGTCATTTATTTTATGTTGTATATAAATATATTTAATATAAACATATTTATCTTAAATATATACATACATGTGTGTGTGTGTGTGAAGTTATATATATATATATATATATATATATATATATACAGTATGCACACATATATTATGCAAACAAAAACTTTTATTTTTGGATGCGATTATTCGCGATGAGTCACTTCACAGCACTATTTATTATTATTTTTTTTCTGTTGTTTGACTTTCTTATTTTTTTGTTTATGTTGTAGGCTACTTGTTTTTGTTCATGATTGCAAATCAAAGACTCTTATATGTAGGTTTATCTCTATGCCAGACCCACTAGTCACTATTGTCTCTTGATATCAGAGTCCGATCAGAACATGTGTAACATGGGACAGCTGATAGTGTTGACAGTTGATACGGTTCAAAATTGTTCTTTTCAAATACCACAGGGTTGTCTCTGGAGATTAAGCTGTATAGATCTGGGTTAAACTAGGTTAAACTAAAAGAGCTTAAAGAACAAGTCATTTCGGGTGGGTACTTCGTGTAAATCCAATTGATTCAGCCGTGAGATGAGTGAAGTGTTATGTCAGCAATAGATGTGAACTGACACAACAGTTTAGTTCACCATCAAGACAACAGGTGGAAAAGTCAAATACGGGGGAAATAATATATGATAATGACATTTAAAAAATACTTTTATTAAGGAAAGATGCATTGACAAATGACAGTAAGCATTTATAATTAAGATTCTATGTTTTCTATTAATGAAAAAATAATTTATCACTAATGATGCTAAGAATTCAGCTTTTCATCGCTGGAATAAATTATATCTTAAAATATATTAACCTAGAAAACAGTTCTTTTAAAATGCAATAATGTTTCACATTATTACAGATTTTACTGTATTTTTGATCAAATAAATGCAGACTTGATGAGAAGGGTCTTTTTTTAAAAACGAACAACAAACCTGTAATGCATATTTGTTATTATATGTCCCTGCACCTACAGTACATACATCAAACAGTTTGAAAAAAAGAATAGATGCTGATTAACAATTGTTAAAAATCTCAATAAATAATAACCCATACTGAGTGCACATTTAGAAGATTAATATTACACATGTAATGTTAAGAGTTCAGGCCCACGCACACAATTCTTCATTGTTGAATGCATGCGGATGAGAAGATCTGGACAATGGAAAAATCTTTTGAATTGAGAAAGAAAGACATACTACAAAATAAAAAACAGATTTTGACTTTGATCGCTCCACATCAAACGAGTGGCTCAGAGCCATGTCATTGCAATGTGTATGAGTGCAGAGTGTTCAAGAAATAAATATATGCAGGAGTGTTTTCTATTACTTCCCTACCTAAATAAAAAGAAAATGTGCTAAACAATGGAACTTTGCTCAGAAGAACAGAGCATCTCAAGGTCATATTCCTGCTGTCACTGGTCTGGTCTTAAACTGGCAGTCTCGTTCAAATGTGCTGATTCAGTCGTGAAATGAGGCGATGTGTCCTCCCAGTGTACTTCAGCTAAAGCCTGGGATAAAGAAAGGCATAGAAATCCCCTCAGTTGAGGTTAAATCCTGTCATTTTAACCTTTCTCAGATTTCCAGCAGAACATCTGCGGTGCAAAGGGCAAAGCAAAACACTTTTCTCTACCAAAGGATTACACTGTATTGAGCAGGCAGGTGGCTGCGGAGAATGAACAGTCTTATAACAAAATAAATAAATAAGAGTATCATATTTGATACAGGAAGCTTTTGTGGCTCATATAGTATGATAAGAGAATATGAAGCCCAATTTTTAAACCAAAACAGAGCAAAAATATGCATTTTGGTGCATATGCTAATATTCATATGGACAAAAAGTAATATGGATAATAGCTGTCACTCCATATCTTTCAAAAATATCTTAAATTCTTATATTTATATTCAGTTTATGCTTAGTTTTAAATTAAACAACATGTAGTTTTAATTTTGGAAGAATATTTAATCGCATTTTAACATGATTTTTTATATAATTTTAATATAAGTAAAGTCAGTTTTCATAGTGAAATAATACTAATAGTGCAATGTTGTTCTTACATTTACGTTATAAAAAGAGAAGGTATAAAATGATTCCACAATCAGACGACAGCAGGCATGATTGTAGGGTTAAAACATGGGTTAAAAGACTTTACAGGGTTGAAAAAAAAAGCCTGTCCAATCCATGACCTCCAATTTATGACCTCCTGGTAGTTGAGACATATGGTACAGGACAATTTCTGATCTTTTAAGCACCCTCCACTCACAGCAAAGTATTGACTGGACATTCATGTCATGACCGTGCAATTTGATTGAAGGACGGATTGACTCAAACTGTCTCGGTCTGGACTTCAATCAGTCAACATTTGCTCTGATTAAAGTATCATGATCATGCAGAAAGGGATCCAGGCAGTCAGGACCATGTGATTTGGCAATCCTGTGGGCAGATATTATACAACCGCTTAGCAGCGACTTCCTGTCAGACAAACGTAAGAAGTGGCTGTTGTGAAACCGGCTGGGCTCAGCCACAGCTGCCGTGGGCTGCTTCCTGACTTTTTTCTATTTGTGTTTATATATGGGTCGGTGTGGGACGGTCGCACCTCCAGACTCACATCTGACATCACTGCTCAGACGGTGCATGACTGGAGCGGAAGGGAAGGCGCGAAGGTCTGCTGAAAACAGTTGACTGTGTGTCTCATGTGCTGCCAGTCACTGGAATGTTGTGCTTGTCTTGGGTTCTCCCTCCTGCCTCCAATGCCCCGTAATTAGACAGGAGCGGATACTCTCTCAGTAGGAAGAGGTTAAGATGGTGTTTGCTTTATGGTTTGAGTGGAATTGGAGGGATGAGTGGTCACAGGAAGTGACAGGAAGTGACAATACCCATATTAGCTAAAAGGAAAGGGAAGTGACTGCAAACTTTTTAAATTATGATTTCTTTTAAAAAGAGGTCTCATGCCTACCAGGCTGCATTTATATGCAAAACAGTAATTTTCTGTAATTGATTACTGTCATGCAAAGTTGAATTTACTCTAGTCCCTTACTTTAGTCTTCACTGTCAAGTGATCCTTCAGAATTCATTTTGATGTGTTTATTTATTATTATTGGTGATTTATTCTTAATAATGATTCTTGTTCATGTCTTTGCCAATGATTTTTTTATGGAAACCATCCAAGATTTTCTTTAAGGTAAATAAATAAATAAATACAAATTTAGTTTACAGTCTTATTTTAGTAATTAACATTTATTATTATTATTATTTTAAATGGTAATCTTTTGTAACATTATAAATGTCTTTACTCTAGCTTTTGATCAATTTCAGGCATCCTTGCTGAATAAAAGTATATGTTTCTTTTTTTTTCTTCATTTAAAAAATTTAATAAAAATAAAATAATTAAAATAATAAAATAATCTTTTTTATTGATATCTGAAGGATCATGTGACACTGAAGACCAGATTAATAATGCAAAAAATTTAGCTTTACATGACATTACATTTATATTCAAATGATTACATCTCACAATATTACTGATTTACAGTATTCTCAATCAAATACATGCAGGCTCGGTGAGCATAGAAGACTAAAACATTTTGATTCTGACCTGTAGTATAAATGATGTTGTAAAACAAGTTTGGCATCCTTTTAGCTTGTGGGTTTTTAAATTCAAGGTTATTGTACAAATAAGTTGCGAGCAAATAACCAGACAGCTCGACTTTACATTGTATCCTAATCAGGTGTGACAGGATGAAGAGACAAGCAATGAATCCTATCTCTTTCATTTAAGTTTTTGTCCTAACCATCTGTGACATGCGACGCGACAAAATGCGCAAGGGCCGTGCACAGTGACATTGATTAAATCAGTGGAGGTCACTATGCTTCTGTACTCTTTCTGGCAGACGTTCATCCTCTGATGTTTCAGGTGGTGGATCAGGTGAAGTTCACTGTTGTCATTCTCCATCGTGTCACTGCACTGTTTTTATTAAAACTCTGCTCAACTTTGCAGATTGGCAAAGGTCTCTGTCACTCACGTCGCCTCAAATGATCATCTGTCATTGAAAATAAATGACTTCCAGTCCTTTTGTTTCTACATTTTGCTGTCACTGTTTGATGCCCCTGTAGACGACCACTGGCTATCTATTCCTGTCATAGCTTGGCAAAATGAAACTTCAGTGGTCTACAGATTCTTCCTCATAACTGCAAGTTGTTATTAGTTGTGTGGTGAGTCATTAGCAGTTGCAGACTAGGTTATTTTAAGCATAGTTAGTATAGACATGATCTTGTAAAGAAGTGCACTTGTAGTCCATGTAAAGTCAATATCAAGTGTGTGTCTTTGTCACACCACAGAAAAATGTGTCATTAACCACCCAGCCAAATTTGAATGGTAAATATAATAATGTATCAAAATCTTGAAAAAATAAGTAGTCCTCTCTTCTCTCAAATGCTGGGGGCGTTTCCCTTTCGAGGCACTGAAACCACACACAGCAAAGGTACCGTCTCTCTCAACTGTCTTCCTCAAGCAGCTTAATATAAATAAGGAGACCAAGCTCGGTTGTTTTGTAAATTATAGCAATCACGTAAGGTAACGAAGGCATAGCTAGATAGCAAACTGTAGGCTGTAGTTTCTAACGGTAATAACAGTAACTCATGATTGAACGGACGAACTACTGATGTGTGTTCGACTTGAAGCAGCACAAGTTGGCATAAAAGGCCAACTTTTAAACTTAAAAAAAAAAAAGCCCTTTTTTTTAGTTTACCACAAATCCTTGTCAGTACATTAAGCAGTATACCTAACCATATTTCAACACAATAAAAATATGAAATGACATACCTAAGTCCTACTTAAGTGGTCTAAAAAAGCACTCGTTAAATTAAATTCTTCCTTTGATTTTGATTAAAATGCAGTTAAGTGTATGTAGAAGTGGCAACAAATCCACATGAAGGAAAGATGGAAGAAAGAAAAAAATAAATTTGTATATTTAATTTAATAGTGGATATAATTCTAAAACTTTTGATGGGAGCACAAGTGGTATCCATGCAAATTTATTTAGTTTTAAATAACACAGAACAGAAAGCCAATTAAATACCATTAATGTAGCAAAAACACCAAAACGTGGCCCATACAACTGTTACACATACTGTAGTTTAGTGCATCCTTTCTTCTTTTTCCTCCTTTTATTTTGTTTTGAAGCTTAAATTATTATAATAGCTGTAGTATGAAAAGAGCTGCATTAAGATTCTTCTGAAAATCTCCATCTGCTAGACACAATCAGAATCAAACAACTGTAACATTCAGTGCTGCTTTAAACAATAAAATAAATACATAAAAGATATTCTGGACTACAAATGTTTTTAAAACTTATAGGTCGCAGCTATCAGCAAGAGACACATAGTGTCATGATGAAAGTGTTAAAACAAATGCCTAGCAAATGTGTAAATAAAGGCAGACTGTAGACACCAGATTCAGCCTTTTTGTAATAAATTATATAGCAGTTTATTACAAATCAGTGTACAGTATTTTAATAAATCTGCTTAGTGATTTGATTAAATATGCATCTGCTTTAATAATGTTAAAAATTTTGACCTGAACCCAAACTGCTGAAAATGTACTTTATCACATATTGGTTTATCTTTAGCTGACACTGAGGTCAACTCTTTGACAAATCAACACGTTTTTCGGTCTTTGCTGCTTGTGCCTGAGACTGATATTTCTCAAATACTTGATGGGTGTGAACTAACCAACCAATCTAGACAATAGTTTTGATTCATCTGATCTCTACAGTCCTTCTTTTTACAGCAGCTGACTATAGGATGTCTTCTCACAAAAGAAAATGTTCTGGTTTCCATTTCACTGAGGAGATTTGCCCCATCCCTTATCAGTCATCCTGGCAGTCTCTACTAGGTCATGGTGGCCTGGTGACCACGTCCTGAACACAGACCTGTCAGTAAACAATAAGCAGGATGGGGTGCAGGATTAGTTGTTTCCTGTGGCTATAATGTCACTTTTTGTCTTGATAAACTAATCTGGATTTACATATATATAACCTTAATACAGGGACTTAAACAGTAACACCTTCGTGTCATTGCTGAACAGATCCAAACACACTGGAAAATACCAAGTTTGGTTTGGTTTACTGGCTTCAAAAGTAAACTGGTATTTTTCAATGTGTTTGCAGCTTCTTTACATAGAAAAAAATTGTCTGATCAATAGTAGTCATGGAGTTTCTTTTCAGGAACTCGAACTGCGTCAAACGCTTTGGGAACGCCTCCAGCGTGACCACGCTCTGAAACTGCTGTGTAAACTGTCCAACGAAGTTGCGAGACGTCACCTGCGGGTCATCGACCAGGAAGGATAAAAGCACGTGCGAAGCAGTGCACGCCAGCCTCATTCATTTCAGCAGGCGCTCTCTGTGTGGCTGTCAGTCTTAAAAAAAGAAAAAAGAAAAGTAGCTAGAATGTCAAAGACTTTTCGAAAGTGTGTTCCTCCTTGTGGCCGGTATCTTACTCCTAAAGATACTCATCAGTTGTGTGTTGTCTGTTTGGGAGAGGAGCATGCGACAGCTGCGCTCTGAGGAGGAGACTGTCTGCATTGCAACTCTCTCTAGATGGCCAATCTAAAATCACGAAAGTCGTTCTTTGAGGAGGGGGCTTTCATGAGTGTTCCTCGCGGTGCAGGGCCCGCTGTCGCCGAGGCGGAGCGGCGGTTGCACTCGTGGGGATCACAGATCGATCACATGGAAGGAATTGAGACGGCTAACCCCCTATCTCATGCCCAATGCTGACACCGGCTACTTCAACCCAGAGAGAGCTGTCTGCACATCACTCTTCTTCCTCCGAGGAGGTGGATGTTGTGAGTGTGGACGGCCAGCCTTGTCCTCAGTCTCCACGATATGGGGAACTATTGGAGGTAGTCACACGCGCTGTGGAGCGCTTGAAATTAGACTGGCCGGAGGCACCGCCATCAAATGCCCCGACCAGCTGGCTTGATGAAAGATTTCTTAGACCTCGCCCACCACCCTCGTGCCGAAATCTCCCATTTGTTCCTGACTTACACTCAGAAATAACACGGTCATGAATAAGCCTTTTTCAGCACGTTTATACGTCCCGTCATCAGACTACTACGGGAATGTAGACGGGATGAAAGAGAAAGGGTATAAGAGGATGCCTACAGTCGAGCAGACGCTTGCGAGCCGTCGGTCGGCTGAGGCATCATCCGCAAGATAAAAATGTTTTGCTTGATGCGCAAGTTACGGCTACGGATTTATTTGGAAACGTAGTGAACCCTGTAGTTGAGAGACATCAAGAGACACGCAAACATGCATCTGCTTTACAAAGCATGCTTCCTCAGCGCTCTTATAATCAAGCAGACGCGCCGCCTATGAGTAGTTCTGCCCTATATAGAAACAGTCAGAAAGCGAGCGTTGCAGCCCGAGCACCCCCGCAAGTCTGGGATGTTGGGGTTAGGCAAAGCACTGATTTCTCCGCAACGAAACCGAAACCGAAAGCGGACTTGAGAGATGTGATTACTGCGAGGAAAGCGCAGAATACAAAAAGATCCTGATCAAAGTCTAAACATCATTATGGGGGCAAGCCCCCAGGAGGAAAGGCGGGTTTTGGGTGCTGGGAGCCCAGTGTCGTCGCGTCGTCCTGACAACAGACGCATCACTATCAGGATGGGGAGCAATTGTAAATGGTTGCCCAGCCCACGGCCGGTGGTCCATCATCTCCTCTGGCATATAAATCGGCTAGAAATGTTAGCAGTGTTTCAGGTACTAAATTATTTTCTCTCGGACCTGAGAGGTCGACATGTGCTGCTCAGTTCAGACAGCATGGCAACAGTTTCTTACATCAACCATCAAGGGGGTCTGCGATCGCGCTCCCTAAACAAATTAGCGCACCAGATCTGGATCTGGTCTCAGGACAAACTCCTCTCGCTGAGAGCGGTTTATGTCCCGGGACACCTCAACATAGGGGCAGACTTGCTGTCGAGACAGGGGTTGAAGCCCGGGGAGTGGAGACTGCATCCAGATGTCGTTCAGCAAATCTGGACAGTCTTCTACAGGGCCGAGGTGGACTTGTTTGCAACTCAGGAGAGTGCTCAATGTCCCCTCTGGTTCTCTCTAGCTCATGCAGCTCAGTTGGGCCTGGATGCTATGGCACAGATGTGGCCGAGGCTCCATCTTTACGCTTTTCCCCCAGTGGAATTGATCACGGGGGTCTTAGAGAGAGTCCCCCAGGACGAGATTGGTCTATTGTTAATAGCCCGTTCTGGCGGGGCCAAGTATGGTTTTCGAACCTGATCTCCCTCCCCGACAGCTCTCCTTGGGAGATTCCGACCAGGAGTGACCTTCTCTCCCAGGGAGAGGGCACGATTCTGCACCCCTGTCCGGAGAAACTGAAACTATGGGTGTGGCCTCCGAGGGGGCGCACCTCATAGCGTTTGGATTATCAGCCGAGGTTGTGCATACTATTCTGCAATCTAAAGCTATCACAGGGAGGTTGTACGCCTTGAGATGGAAACTGTTCACCTCATGGTGTGCAAGTCGTCATCAGGACCCAGTTAACTCCCTGACTAGCATGGTTCTGGAGTTCCTGCAGACTAGACTGTTCACAGGGTTAGCTCACTCCACACTTAAGGTGTATGTGGCGGCAATTTCGACTTTCCACTCCCTTAGTGATGGTCGTTCAATGGGTAGAGATCCATTAGTGATACGTTTTCTTCGTGGAGTATTGAGGCTGAGGCCTCCGGTACGTTCCCGAGTCCCTACGTGGGATCTGGCTTTGGTGCTCAGGGCCCTCTCTCAAACCCCCTTTGAACCATTAGAGCAAGCCTCTGACCGTCTCCTTACCTTTAAGACTGCGGTCTTATTGGCATTGGCTTCGTTGAAGAAAGTAGGGGACCTTCAGCCCTCTTCATGTGTGGATTTTGCGCCCGGTTTGGCTAAAGTCTTCCTTTACCCGCGAGCGGGTTATGTCCCTAAAGTTCCCTCAGTACCACCACAGCCAATAGTACTTCAGGCATTTTGCCCACCTCCCTGCGGGAAGGTAGACCAGGGGGAGCTGTGTTGTTTTGTCCAGTGCGAGCACTGGATACCTACATTCGCAGATCAGCTCATTGGAGGAAGTCGAACCAGTTGCTGGTGTGCTTTGGTCCTCCTCACAGGGGTTGTCCTGCCTCAAAGCAGACCCTGAGCCACTGGATAGTGGAAACTATCTCTATGTCTTATGAGTCTTCTGGTCTCCCCTCGCCGATGGGAGTCAGAGCTCACTCAACTAGAGGTGTGGCGGCCTCGAAGGCCTTCTTGGCAGGTGTGTAGGTTCCAGACATCTGCAAAGCGGCAGGTTGGTCTTCCCCTTCGACCTTTGCAATGTTCTATGGGTTAGATCTTCCAACTACCCCAGGCTCGGTGGTCCTCGTGCCTTAGTGTGCTGAATCCACACTGGCGGGGGCTTGGGAGTCTGGGGGCGGGGTATCTCGAGTTCCTGAAAAGGAACGTCTCAGGGTTATGAATATAATCCCTGTTCCTTGAAGGAACGAGACACTGCGTCTCTTGACACACCCCTGGCACTCCCTCCCGGGGGCCTGCTTCATGCTTGAGGGCTGGCGTGCACTGCTTCGCACGTGCTTTTATCCTTCCTGGTCGATGACCTGCGGGTGACGTCTCGCAACTTAGTTGGACAGTTTACACAGCAGTTTCAGAGCGTGGTCACGCTGGAGGCGTTACCCAAGCGTTTGACGCAGTGTCTCGTTCCTTCAAGGAACAGGGGTTGTATTCATAACCCTGAGACGTTTTTTACAATCACTATGACAGTTTTTTCAAAATATTTAACAAGTTTTCTTAATGCACCAACACACCTAAAACACACAATTGGCAAAACAATTAATTTCATGCTCAAAATCACACCTTGTAAACTAAACTGCAAAACTAGTTGTCAAAATACAATAACAAACTACCACAGCACACTATGTCTAGCAAAACAATGCAAACAAGTTTCAAAAGCAAATAATTATTCAAAACACTAACACATGTTCTCTTCCAACAGGATCATTTAGTCAATCATAACACATTGACAAAAAAAAACACTATCATCAGCTAAAATTACAGAAACTGTATTATTTTATGTGTCAGGTCTGCCCTTATATTTGAAGCCTTTCTACATGTTTGTTTTGCTGGGTTTAGTAAATGCGTGCATTTTGCATTTTGTTAAAGAACAATAAAACCAAATGTGAATGACCATCTCAGAGTAGCTTTATAAAATTTACAGTTCATGTAAAAAAAAAATATATATATATATATACAGACACATAACTGCTGCAGTACAGACTTTATTTGCAAAAGGACATTACTGCAAGATATACAAACAGAAAAAGCACCGGAATTATAATTTAAAAAAAAAACAAAAAAAAAACAAAGCAATCTTCTATTCTGCCTGGTCCTCTGCATTTGGCCACATGTTCTCATCCACTTCACACCTGATATCTTCTCTGGCAAGGCATCGTGGGAAGCATCTTTTGGCATGCCTTATCCAGCCCTGGCAGTGTTCAGCTGTGATGTCTTGGCATGCAGCATCCATTGCATCCAGGAGGGACATTTGGTCATGTGGCCGATGGTCAAAAACCTTCCATCTTCAGGCTGAGAAAAACTCCTCAATGGGGTTGAGGAAAGGGGAGTAAGGGGCAAGGAAATGGGACATCATCCTTGGATGGGCGTCAAACCAGTCAAACCGGGAATGGTGGAATTCCACATTGTTCCATGTGATAACATATATTGGCAAGTGGTCTGCCACCTGTTCCCTTTCTACCTCTGGCACCAGTTTTTCATGCAGGTCTTCTAAAAACAGGAGAAGGCTGTCGGTGTTGTAGGGGCCAATCTGACATTTATGCAGGAATGCACCATTGTTGGAGATTGCGGTGTACATGGTGATGTTGGCTCCTTTCTTGCCCCGGCACGGTAACTGTGGCCCTTTGGCCTATTATGTTTCTCCCACGGCGACCCCTTTTCGCCAAGTTGAAGCCAGCCTTGTCAACATAGATAATTTCATGTGGGACTTGATTGGCCTCCAACTCCATGACTCTCTGAAAGTACTTAGACACAGTGTAAATGCTGTGCTGTATATCTACTGTATGTACTACAGTAATGCACTAATGCCAAACACACTGTGTATGGTACAGTAATGATGGTATTGCATAACCTTACCTGGACATAGTGGTGGCTTTGATGTGCTCACTGTTCCTTTCAAAAGGAACTTTGTATAGTTGCTTCATTCGGACTCTGTGTTTAGCTAGAGTCCAAGAAATGGATGTAATGCTGATTGCTGCAATGTTTCCAAAGACCAGGTTGTCCTCCACAACTCTGGACTGTATGTCCTTCAGTTTTATTTACTGTCAGAAATCACCATGTTGACAATAGCAAGTTCCTGTTCTTCATTCAAGAGCTTCCCTCTGCACCCTGAGGGAGGTAGATGTTTAGTCCTTAGACAGACAAAATACAGTAACATATTAGAGACCGGAGGCATACAGTCACTCTAATACAGTAAAGGGTAAAATTATTTACACTTTGCTGTAGGACAAGCAATATCCTACCTGTTGGTTTGTCTGAAAATACGGACAATGGATGTCACTGTGTCCCGGCTGAGATTTGGCTGCACTCTTTGACCAGCCTCTCTGTATGATAGCCCGTGGTTTATGACATGGTCAATTATAGTGGCTCTTTTTTGATCAGTTACCTTAGCACTGGGCCTTCTTTGAGCGTCACCACGCTTTCTAACTCCTCTCCCTCTACCTTGCCCCACTCCTCTCCCTCTACATTGCCCCACTCCTCTCCTTTGTCCTTGTCCCACTCTTCTCCCTTGTCCTGGTACTCGTCTTCTTCTCCCTCGTGCAGGCATTTTTTCTTTCTTTCTTTCCTTATGTAACTCTATATTGCTCCTTTTCCACACAGGATCAGCCCAAAGAGTCCTCTTTATAGAACATACGATCATGTGATTGGAAAACCCTCAACACCTCAGTGTGGTTCCTGGATGGGAATCAACTGTGATTATATATATATATATATATATATTTGCATAACTGCAATAAGCTGTTTCTCATTGGCAATGGAATAATGTACAAGGAATATATTTGTGTTTTACTTCTCAATATGAACAGCTGTTCACTTTGACTGTAGTCTATATAATGTTTAGAACATGATGTTATCTGTTCTGACATACCGTGTGAAAGCATTTGTAAATTTGATTATAAAATTATATTGTTTTGGTCTTGGTTGAGCTTGTGTGTAAAAGAAGTTCAAGCATTTTAAATTTGTGTTAACTGTATGCATTTTATATCAAAGCAACAAGAAATGTGTTAATTGTATAGTCTACAAAAACTGATGATGTGCTAACCGTGTTAAGAGTTTAGGAAACATGGTAAATGTATTGAAAAATCTGTCATAGCAATTGTAAAAAACTGTAATAGGGAAAAGTCCATTGTCTTTGCTAAAGGAGGACTAGTCAGAGTTACTCTGTTCACATTCCTTCAAGCAGTGAATCGGTCTTATCAGTCGGTTGCCATGGAAATCAGAGGCCTGTTCGCCTTCCTGGGGTGTTGTCAGATGGAGGATGGGTTCACACTCATAGTTGCCGTTTAAGTTACCCCTTGGGTTGGTGAGAGCGGTATTAAAGATTTATTTGTTAAATGTAACATATAGTTTGTGCCTGATCGGTTCAAATGCTACAGTGGCAATTAATTGGCAAATATTTTCTTAGAAATCGGTGTTAGTAATAAACCTTGTCTATTTTTAGTCAATGCAAGACTACACCTGTATTATAGTTGTGATAGTATTTTATTAAATTTTTTTATCTGCTCTCAGTGTCATTTCTTTTATGCAGATTTCCATGTATATTCATGGTGTAAGAGAGAATCACTTTTGATTCATTTTCATTCACATAATATAAACACACTTCCTTGTCTCCTTAAAAATGCACATAAGTGCGCCTTTGCCCTTTGAGCTTTTTTGTATGTATGTATGCATGTATGTATGTCTAATAAAGCACCACCCACCCCAACCCTTTCAGCTATCTCAGACACAGCTCTCTGTGTCTGCAGGGGAAGGGGGTTGGGGTGTAGGGGGTGAGATGTTGGCAGGAGAAATAATGATGATGAAATTAAAATTCTGCAGCCAGCAGAAGGGGCTTGCACGATTCCACCGCCAAGCCGGGCCACATCGATCCGTTCCAGCATTTGACTTTCAGCCATGACAAAACTGTAGGCAAATTAATTGTTCTCCAGGATATTAAGCATCAGAGTCTATTAATCCTCTCTGAGCTGCACGCTTTTTGAATACTAATCAGCCGCAAACTCATTCATACACACTCTGCTTCTGCTTCCCTTTATTTCTAACTCCTCATAACTCCCTTTTCTTCTTCCTGTCTCCCTACCTCCTCATAACTCCCCTTTCCTTCTTCACACTATGGCTGCCAACTTAATCGTCAAATTAAATATTTAATCACAATTAATCTCATGCTGTTCATATTGTGAATTGAAACACAAATATCTTCCCTGTATTTTAATCCATTGCCAATAAGAAGCAGATTATTGCAGTTATGCAAATATATAAATTACAGCTGATTCCCATCTAGTTTTTCCAATCACATGATCATATGTCCTAAAAGAGGACTCTTTGGGCTGATCTTGTGTGGAAAAAGAAAAATATAGAGCAACACAAAGAAAGAAAGAAAGAAAGAAAGAAAAACAGAAATGCCTGCACAAGGAGAGGAAGACGAGTACCAGGACAAGGGAGAGGAGTGGGGCAAGGTATAGGGAGAGGAGTTAGAATGTGTGGTGGCGCTCAAAGAAGGACCAGAGCTAGGGTACAGTAACTGATCAAATACAGTAAGAGCTACTATCATTGACCATGTCATAAACCACAGGCTATCATACAGAGAGGCTGGTTAACGAGACCATACAAATCTCAGCCGGGACACAGTGGCATCCATTGTCTGTATTTTTAGAGAATATACGGATATATATGGATATTGCTTCTCCTACAGCAAAGTGTAAATAATTTCACCATTTACTGCATTAGAGTGACTGTAGTACAGTACTCTAATATGAAATGTGACTGTAACTGGTCTCTAATATGTAACTGTATTTTGTCCCTGTATTTTTTTTACAGTAACATAAACTGTACATTTTATAAAGCTACTCTGATATGGTCATTCATATTTTGTATTGAATTTCTGCAGCAAAGAAACAAAATGCATGCATTTACTAAACCCAGCAAAACAAAAATGTAGAGAGGCTTCAAATATAAGGGCAGACCTGACATTTAAAATAATGCAGTTTCTGTAATATCAGCTGATGATAGTGTTTTTTTTCTTGTCAATGTGTCATGATTGACTTAATGTTCTTGTTGGAAGAGAACACGTGTTAGTGTTTTGAATTATTATTTGCTTTTGAAACATGTTTGCAGTGTTTTGCTAGACATAGTGTGCTGTGGTAGTTTATTATTGTATTTTGAAAATGAGTTTTGCAGTTAAGTTTATAATGTGTGATATTGAGCATGAAATTAATTGTTTTGCCAATTATGCATTTTAGGTGTGCTGGTGCGTTAAGAGTTTAGAAAACTTGTTAAATGTTTTGAAAAAACTGTTATAGCGATTGTAAAAAGCTGTAATAACACGCTCCTTTCCAATCTGCAGGTCTCAGAAACTAAATAAGGTTTGTCCAGTCGTTTGCTATGAATTGCTGTTTAGCGCTTGTTTGAAAACGCACCGAGTTTAGTGACAAAATCATTAAGTTTGCAACACTGTCAGCAAATAAAAGAATTCCAAATGTTCATAGAATTTAAAAGAACCCTCATTCGAATGCAAAAAGGTTGCATTCAAATTTTAGGTGTGAGTCAGGCTGTAACAGGGCTGACGAGACAAGAGATGTGCTTTTTTCTCCTCTACTGTAAGTTACTGAAAATACACATGACAACACGCACCAAATGGTAGACGTGCAGCAAAACTGCTCTCTCTGACAGTGATTGATGTGACTGACAACTAGTTGTTCAGTCATGTTCCGTTCACACAGATCTTGTGTTCTGAGATAACTGTTGTCACACCTGTAAATAACCAAACTCTGTGTGAATGTAACCGTTTTAAGTAATTAAAAATTACTTAAGGGGAGGGTGACACCTAACAGACCTTTGATGTTTGGTGTTGGTTGAGCCGGATCGGTGGCGCACATCAAAGTGGAAGTCCTGGAGTGTCAGGAACCATCTGGTCACTCGGGCATTCATGTCCTTGGCCCGAGCCATCCACTGAAGAGGAGCATGATCTGTAAAAAGAACAAACTTTTGGCCGAGTAAGTAATACCTGAGCTCCAGAACTGCCAACTTGACGGCGAGGGTCTCTTTCTCCACAGCGGCGTAGTTCTTTTCTGGAGGGGACAGCTTACGGCTGATGTAGACGACCGGATACTCCTCCCCTGATGTTCCTGGAAGAGTACAGCTCCGAGTCCTGAATTGGAGGCATCGGTCTGCACCAGGAAGGGGCGGTTGAAATCCGGGGTGTGAAGAACTGGCTTGGTGGTTAGGGCTTCTTTGAGGGTCTGGAACGCCTTTTCCCTCTGTTCGGGTCCAGATGTCCGGCCATGGGATTTGAGTGTGCCAGCTACATAATCGTCTCGGTTTTCGTGCTGGGTACGACCAAAAGTCGTTTTTCCTCCCCCCTCCTCTGGGCAACATAGTACAAAAGGCCCTTTTGGACGATAATGTGCGGTAGAGGGGCTGGATGAACCTCCTGGTCCTCCACAACCCGGACCTGTTTCCAACATTGCTTGAGTCTATCATCCTCTCTCCTGCTGTCTGTGGTGGCGAAGGCTGGTCTGGCTCCCCGGGATGGCCAGCGTCGACGTCTATGTGTCAGACTGACAGGCTGTGCCGCGCTGTTCTAGGCATCCTCGAACCCCGGCCAATCGCGTCCCAGCAGAACGGCTATGGGTAGGTCCTTAACAACTCCAACTTCAACCATAGTTTTAACATTTCCTTTTTTTATGGCAACAGAACATGTTGGCACTTGTTGGGTGTCCCCATGTACACAAGTCACAGGAAGCATGCCTTTCATGGTTAACCAGGATCCCAACATGTCGGCCTCATCAAAGTTAAACTGCTCCCAGAATCCAAGACAGCCTTGTATACTCTCCCCTGTATCTCTACCGTGACTCAGGGTGTCTCTCTCGGCACCTCATGGTGTACGGCACAGCCTGCCATCCATTTCTTAGTTGCTGGTGCCGGTGGATACAGATGCATGGGTACAGATACAGGCATGGGCTCATCCTGGGGACTCATTGGCCTATGTACTGCGTGCCGGGTGCCCTCCGGAGAGCGTCGCTCCTGGACCACCCTCCGGGGATAGGTCAGCACTCTCTGCCCTATATCTCGGTGAAAAGCACCATTCGACAGCTTCCACAAGCTCGTTGACATTACGGGGGCCTCTCATGCCGGGCAGGGCGCGTAGCATTTGATCTACCACCATTCTCTCCATAACCTGGCTGGTGGTGGCTCCATCTTCAAGCAGCCAATGTTCAGCTAACCTCATCAGGTCTGCGGCTTGTGCTTGGGCTGGTAAACGGATTTTAAATTCCCACTCATGAAACATCTGGGCCGCCGTTGTTGAAGATAAGCCCAGCCAGGAAAGAACGTCTCAGGTTACGACTGTAACCCTAGTTCCTCGAAGGAACGAGACGCAGCGTCCAGCAGACACTATGGGGAACGCCTCCAGCGTTACGGCTCTGAATGTGTGTGAAATCAGACCAATGAAATGGGCAGAGGTCATCATGGTGACGTCATCGGCTGGGAAGCATATAAGCACATGGAAAACACCTGGCAGTAGCAGTTTGCCGTGAAGCAAAGCCAGGCAGGGATGCTTGAGGTTGTGGTTGTCTAGACACTATGGGGAACGAGATGCCCACGCCTCCACAACTTCAACGTCCTGCCCAGTGTGTGTGCCTACTCACCCAGCACCGCAGCACTAGCGTGGACCTCAGGTCCAAGTTGTAAAAACGTATAAAGGTGTGAGGGGTAGACCACCCCGCTGCCCCGCATCACTGCTCCAGCGAGAACCCGGACTGCAGGGCTTTGGAAGCCGCTATCCCACGGGTTGAGTGGGCTCTGACCCCTAGCCTCTGGTGGAGGCCAGTTGATTCATACGCAGTATTAATCGCATCCACAATCCATCTGCTCACTGTCTGCTTTGTTGCCGCGAGCCCTTTTTTCGGCGGTCCAAAACAGACCAGGAGCTGCTCAGACCTGCGCCACAGTGCTGTTCTGTGGACATAGTTCCCGTTGGCCGGGCTCCAAGAAAGGAGGAGGGTTGAAGGCCTGCAGCACTACCAGCTGTGGTGTCATAGTCGGGACCTTTGGGCTGTAACCCGCTCGAGGGTACAGAAAAGCCTTTGTCATGCCCGGGGCAAACTCAAGGTGGGAAGGAGCCACCGAAAGGGCCTGAAGGTCACCTACTCTCCTCAGAGAGCATAGTGCAAGCAAAATCGAAGTCTTAATAGTCAACATATGATCGGAGATCTCCCCTATGGGCTCGAAGGGCGGCCCACAGAGTGCTTGCAGCACCACAGCTAAATCCCACACTGGCACTCTGGGACGTGCTGGAGGTCTCAACCTCAGTGCACCTTTGAGGAAACGTATAACTAAAGGGTCTTTTTCCACTGAGTGTTCATTCACTAAGGCATGGTAGGCTGAAATCGCCGCCACATAAATCTTGAGCGTGGAGTGAGCAACCCCTGTGGAAAACTTATATTGCAGAAATTCCAGCACTGTACCGACCGGGCAGTTAACTGGATCCTGCTGATACTCTCCGCACCAGGAGAGAAAGACATTCCACTTTAAAGCATACAGTTTCCATGTGGCTGGGAATCTGGAATGGAGAATGGTCTGTACAACCTCGATTGACAGTCCTGCGGCTATGAGCTGAGCCCCTTCAGGGGGCCATACCCATAGTTTCCACAGCTCCGAGCGGGGGTGCACCACGGCGTCCCCTGCCTGTGAGAGTAGGTCTCTCCTGACAGGAATCTCCCGTGGGGAGCCGTCCACGAGAGACATCAGGTCCGAGAACCATACTCGGCCCGGCCAGAACGGCGCTACGAGTAGTAGGCTGACCGCGTCCCGGCGCACTCTCTCCAGAACCCCTGGAAGCAGAGCAATCGGGGGAAGCGTTCAGACGGAGCCTCGGCCATGTCTGTACCATCGCACCAGCCCCAGCGGAGCTGGATGAGCTAGAGAGTACCAGAGGGGACATTGTGCATTCTCCTTTGATACAAAGAGGTCCACCTCTGCTGCATGAAAAACTCTCCATATCTGCTTCACCATCTGAGGGTGAAGCATCCACCCGGGCAGTTAGCTTCACCATCTGAGGGTGAAGCATCCTCGGCCCCTGTCTCGACAGGAAGTCTGCTTCCACATTCTGACGGCCGGGAATATAAACTGCTCTGAGAGATAACAGTTTTCCCTGAGCCCAAGCCAGGATGCGCTGAGCCAGCCTGAATAAGAGGCGTGATCTCAGCCCCCCTTGGTGGTTGATGTATGAAACCACAGATGTGTTGTCGGTGCACACTAACACATGCTGGTCCCTTAGGTCTGTGAGAAAGTGTCTCAGTGCATGAAACACGGCCAGCATCTCCAGGCAGTTGATATGCCAAGAGAGATGATGACCGCTCCACAGACCTCGGGCTGAGCGGCCACTCATGACCGCTCCCCACCGGTGAGAGATGCGTCCGTCGCGAGCGTTATGCGCAGACACGGAGCTCCCAGCACCGGGCCCTGATACAGAAACGTGGGTTCCCTCCACATGCCTAAGGCTCGGATCGTTCGGATCGCTTTGATCATGCAGAGGGGATTTCCCCTCAAGGAAAAACCCCTGTTCCTCAGCCACCACTGCAGGGGTCTCATGTGCAGCAGACCAAGAGGTATTACGTTGGATGCTTCTGCCATGAGACCCAACAGTTTTTGAAACTGTTTGACCGTCAGTGACTGACCCTCTCTCACGGCCGAGACTGCCAGACCAATCGCCTTGATACATGCACGAGTCATCCGAGCGTGCATCGCGATCGAGTCCCATCATACACCAAGATAGGTGGTTATCTGTGTTGGCTGTAACACACTTTTATTGGTATTCAGTCTCAACCCCAGGCTCTTGATATGAGCGAGAACAACATCTCGATGATGCCAGAATGAGCCAGTCGTCTATATAATTGAGGATGCGAATGCCCCAAGGTCTCAACGGCACAAGGGCTGCATCTACACATTTCGTAAACGTACGGGGCGAGAGGGATAACCCGAAGGGGAGAACTCGATATTGGTATGCTTTGCCCCCGAAAGCAAACCTCGGACCTCTCATGTGTGAAGGATGGATCGATATGTGAAAATATGCGTCTTTTAGATCTATTGTGACGAACCAATCCTCGGACTTGATTTGTGACACAACCTGCTTCACTGTGAGCATCCTGAACTTCAGTTTCATTACTGAGCGGTTCAGGGGTCTGAGATCTAAAATGG
>JAUCMU010000063.1:20486989-20506821 GCA_032275025.1 Enteromius treurensis
CCTTTTCTCCAGCCCCAGAAGCAACAAAAGCCCAGCTGCATCGCAACATCTCAAACACAAGCAGCGCTGAATCTGCCAGCGCCGCCTGATGACGTCCTTAATACATTCCTTAATAGAATTGAAGTAAGTGTTCCACATAAACATAATTTTTTTTGAAGTGAACCATGAGTTAATATAAAAAATTTGGAATGAACTGTGGCATATTTTCATCAGCGATTGTAATTTAACCAACGCAGTCTGGTAAAATCTCTTTGCTGCCAATTTTTTTACACAATGGCTTTGTTTTCTAATGCATAGGAATTGAATTATTCGGCTCTCAAGATCTCTGTGCCCGTGTCCATGAGACTGACAGTGGAGAGAATTAAATATATGTTCTGGAGGCCGCTGTCAAGTTCCATTGTGTTCCCAAGCCGCTAATCCATTCATACCATTCTGCTGGGGACGTAATTGGACGTTAAAAATGTGACTTATAATCCATGGCTGGATGTGTGATTATTGACCG
The DNA here is from genome assembly GCA_032275025.1 of Enteromius treurensis. Classification (NCBI taxonomy): domain Eukaryota; kingdom Metazoa; phylum Chordata; class Actinopteri; order Cypriniformes; family Cyprinidae; genus Enteromius; species Enteromius treurensis. The sequence goes on from JAUCMU010000063.1 coordinate 20,487,492, forward strand.
CAGTTGGCGTTACTCTCATGACTAAATGTCAGCCACTATCATTGTCTGATGCCTGAGCCCCAGGGTCTTGTGATCTTAAGTGGCTCTCACAGAGCTGAAAGCCCCATCTCATATGTTTTTACCTATCACGTCAAGGTCAAAGCAGTCATTTTTGCCGACGTGGGGTAATGCACTTTTTTATTTTATTAAGACTTTTGTCAAATCCATTATGTGAAGCTAAATATCCAAATGGACTGTTTTGTTGAAGCTTTCCACCAGATTTAGGGATTCTGTGAAGAAAAAAAAAAACCTGGATGGATTTTAAAGGAATTTATCCAAAGCAAAACAGTCTTGTTAAAAGGCCTGTAATGTTCTATAATGTGTCCAAACTGGATTATTAAAGGATTAGTGCTTTCAGATATTAGAATTCTGTTATTGTTTGCTTACCCTTGTGTTGTTTTAAAACCACAAAAGGAGAACATTTGAAGATCTTTTCACTGAAGTCGCATTGGTTCAAAAGGATGCAAAAGAACTTTTTAATAAAACTTTCATATGACTCATGCACTACATTTGAATTCATATATCTTTCTTTGACAGAATGAAATGTAAATTGTTATTTGCTGATAATCTTCCCCCAAGTCAGAAGTGGGATCTGGGTAAGAGTTGTGGCAAAACAGTATCTGAATTAATAAGACAATTATATAAAAACACAAAACAAAAGGTAATGTCTTTATTGGTGGCAGAGGAAACATATGCAGCTATCTGGTGCAGTTAATCCAGACCTATCTGACTATTTGACAAGGATAGTCTTTCAATTTCTTGGTCAAAAAAATATTGAAATTAAAAAACTTGAATTAATTAAACAAAAAATAAATAATAATAAACAAAAATAAATTAATAAAACTGAAGCCATATAATACTTATGTTTTTTAGATGAATCACACACACAAAACAGACAAACATTTCACATGTTTTTTATTTCGTTTATCGTGAAATAAAAAATAGGTAAAAATTTAAAATCAATTCTTAAAAATTATAAAATGCCATAAAAAAATATAAAAATTATACAGACGTATTACAAAAAGCAAAAACATAATAGCTAAAACTTAAATTCAAATTCCAATGAAAGGGAAAAAAGTAATAGCGTTACCAAATTAATAATAAAAAAATATTTTAATAAATAATTAAAAGTATGCTAAAATGAACAGTACAAGTGCGGTGTCATTTCGTTTGCATATAAAGCTGAAAAATGGAAAGACTTTGAGTCCACTATCTCATGTAAAGTTAAGGCATGGTTTCACATATTGAAAAGTATTCTAAAAACACTGCAGTTGATGTTAAAACTAAGCACAATACTAAAATGTGATGTTTTCAAGCAATCCCTTCAGATACAATATGACATATGCTGACCACACAATACCAGTTTAACACGTTTCCACCTTCCTCTCATTTTCAAACCTAATCTCTCCTTAAGAGCGCATAGGTAATTGATTTCATTTGTGCAACACAAGCTAATATTCCATCACTGCTAGCCCTGACCTTTGGAGTGTGAAGCACTTAGCTGCGCTAATTCCAGCGCCATTAGAGAGGCATTCTCTTCTGAAACCGCCTTCTGCCACAAGGCAATAATGGGTTATCTGCTTAGCCTGTTAAATGAGGTGTAAAATGAAATGGCACATGATTTGTTTTTCATACTTAAAACTATTTCTTAAGCTGAAGACAGCCATGTTTGCTAAATGAATCAACATTAACTTGGTTCTACAGTCAGGGCTTCATTGATTCAGTTACGTCAAAATAAGTTTGGATAAAATATATGGATTTAAAAATGTAGAAGAAGGCATGCTTATTTATTTATTTAATATTATGTATTAAAATAATAATGTTTTTTTTTCACACAGAGACACTGCCCAGTGTTGCATGTTCAAATTACTGTGAAGCTGTTGATTTCAGACTTAATCAGTGTAATCTATGTAATCTGTAATATTTATTTCTATATGCATTTATTTATTTTAGTGTTGTCAAATGATTAAGTGTGAATAATCGCATCCAAAATACATTTTTGTTTACATAATGCATGTGTTCTGTGTATATTTATAATTACACACACATACAGCCGATATTTTAAAAATATGTACATATTCACACATATATATTTATTCTATTAATACAGTTTAAATATGTTTCATATAAAAACAAAATAGGCTAGGTTGTTTGCAATCACATAATGTGTAATGTAGAGGAAGGGCAAGCCCGATCTCATGGCAATTCGTACATATTTTATGAGACTGCAAATTCAAATTCATTAGATTTGCTAAATTGTACCTATTTTATGAATTTCCAATTTGCATGAATTTGTATGAATGTCCTACACCTATCCCTGCCCCTAAACCTACCAGTCAATGGGTTTGAGAAAAAACTTCAAAAATCATACGTGTGCGAATTTGCCATCTTGTACGCATACGTATAAAATGGTTGTGAGACTGTGTTGGAGCAGCAGGAAGGGATTTTTCTCCATAGGAATCAGTAGCATAAACTCAATTTTTTTTATTGTTTTGCGTTGTTTATCAAGAAATTGACCGAAAACACAGGAAGTGGCTTGTAAACCTGGAGGAGGAGCCGAGTCGGATAATACTTGTGTGTGCCAATATAATACATTAAGAAATTATTAAAGAAATATATTTAGATACAGGTGACTCAGTCAGAATTAACTTAATTCTAAACAGTAGACTTGTTGTAAATAAGATATTATTCTCAGCTTCATTGATAAAGGAACTGCGAAGGTGAGACTGCGATCAAGTGACAGCTTTTTAGTGATTAAAAGTTACATGGAAGTTTTATTTACTAGCTTTCGATGCTATAACCAATTCAGAATTTAAATAAAAGTGGTTTGACGTGCTGCCAACAGGACCCACGGCCACAAACCCTGTACATGAAACAACTTTCAGGAGAGACGTATTGCGCATCCCTCATATAAATACAGGATTTACCTTTGAAATAGCTTGTTTGCAGTCAGGGTATGTTGCTTAGCCTATCCACAGCCTCAATGCAGACAAGTATTTTAATTTAGCTTAAAATTCGCTCCTCTTTATAATATAAGGATTACATAACATATGTTGTGTTTTTCTGTTTATACCTTGACATAGCACCTAAAACAGTAGGCTACAGTACGACTTTCCTCCATCTCACCCCTTCTCTTTTCCAGACACTCCTGAAACTTGGCAGCAACTTACAGCAAAACTTTTATCCCAATTTTGAATTAATTATAGCATAGAAAGTGAGTAAATAGCACTTCTATATGATCACTAAAAAGCTGTCACTCACGTACATTTACTGAACAATTAGTTTATGCCGCAATGTTCAGCTATAATCAGTGAAGCTCTCTGAAGTGCAAGTAATTTCTTCTTTAAATCTTGTCTTCATTTGGTGTTTAGCATTAAGTGAATTCTGACTGTTTCACGCTGAATGCTTGAGATTCGGCAGGCCTGGATCATGTATTTATATCTGTATTAATATCTTAAGATATTATTATTGATTATTAACCATTTACACACAAGCATAGTCCGTTAAACTGTCAGGATCCAAATTAATGTTATGCACGTGGTGTGACTTTTGTTGTGATATTTATGAATAAATGTTTAATAACAGTAAACAAACAAATAAACAAATACATAATCTTTTTTAAAATAATGATGAAAATGTGCACATTAAAACGTACTGATGGAATTAAAAGTGATTAAATCATTAAACTGAAGGATTTCAGAAAAAAAAAAAAAAAAAAAAATCCAAACCGGTATGAATACAAGAAGCAAATTTCTAATAACCCGGCACATTAAACTACATTGTCATTTTTCTTTATCATAACCGCTCTTTTCTGTCAGTGACCTATTTTAATGGACAACTGATTATGGATTATTTTTACAGCAAAGTCATTGCATAACTTACAAAGATGTTATGTTCCCATAATGATAGTATAGCTTTGTAGAATTTAATGCATACTTGTGACAGACTGATTACAGTGTAGTGCGTCCTCACAGGCTACTCCCAGCTTAAACTAATTGTAGGCTTTTTCCTCTAAAAATGTGTTTATTCTTTCTGGTCCCAAGGGAAACGTAAGGCCATCTCCTTCCACCGTAATATTTGCAGTTTTTTGTTTTTTTATTGGTGAGGGGTCAATAGTTTCTTTGCAAAGATATGAGGAACATTGGGCTTCTGCCATTGCGTGGTTCCCACATCAATATCCCGTCTATCCAAACCTAAAAGCACTAAAACCTTATCCAGCATTACAGCAATCAATTGCATAAATGACAAGGGCACAATACCAACGAGCAGAGTACAAAGATTTAAAAGCCATCATTTGTCCAGGCTAGGGGTGTGACAAGACACTTATTATCCCATGAGACGACATGAGATACTGGGTTCACGAGAACAAGACGAGATGTTTAGACTTTTAAAAATAAATGCTCAATGATAAAATGTATTGGGAAAAAATAATATTTTATTCAACAAAAACATTCACACAAAAAGTAGGTTCATTTTGTAATCAACTTTTTGAAATTAAACTATTTTAATGAATTACATGCAGTAATAAACAACATGTGAACACTGCAAAATATTTTGCCAGAAACTCACAAGCAAGTAATTCCACTCCCTGTCCTGTGGAGGCAACACCTATCAATATCAATGTAAAAAAAGTGCCAGGGTTCACCTATTGAACCTGTGTTATAGCGCCACTCAGTGGACACTTCTCTTTAAAACTGCAGCAAAACGAGTGGAAAGGTATGTAAAAATGGTGTTGCACAAAAGTGCACACAGGAACATACTGTTATGAGACCAGGTTGCGTTAAATATAGGGAGTGGCTTATGTCTCTATTTGGGTATCGATATGTATACTTATATGAGTATCTAAACATACAAAACATCAAAAGAAAGAACAGAGTATTTGCTTGTAGACAAAAACATTTTCATGCAACACTTGAATGTTTCATAACACTTGAAAGTTTCATAAATAAATAAAAAATGTTTAACAAAAGGCTGTAAAAAGACTATGAATTAAGATTCAGAATGATAATCAAAACATAGATGTCTCCCAAAGCTTGATAGTCATATTTTACCTCTTCATTCAGCAACACTTCTTTTTCTATAACGTTGCACAGTTTTGATGCTGTTTTCTGTTAGATGATTGTGTTTGATTCTGCATCTGTTTTTTTAGGTTTCTTCTTCAGTTTTTTGGAAATTCTGTACAGAAGATGTGTGCAAGCCCCCATACCACATTCTAGGAGTACAAGTATAGCTCAAATATATTAAGACTTTTTTTTTTGTTTAAGTCATGTATACTTAAAAGTCTCACAAAACCCAGCGTTTAAATAGGCCAGCTAACAGGCTACACCTGTGAGGGGAACTAGCTTAGGTACATGGGTCAAAAGAGTCCAGGTAGGAACCTAGAATTCCGGCATGAGAGTAGACCAGGATGTCGTCGATGTAAACAATAACAAATTTGTTCAGCATACTACGAAATATCTCATTGATCAGAGACTGGAAGACAGCCGGACTATTGGAGAGACCAAAAGGCATGACCGGATACTCGTAGTGCCCGTTGGTGGTAGAAAACGCAGTTTTCCACTCGTCACCCTCTCTGATGCGGATTAAGTTATAGGCGCTGCGGAGGTCCAGTTTGGTGAAGAGGCGGGCTGACCTGAGCTGCTCTAAGGCGGAAGTTGAGTAGCCTTTTCTTTGATGAAGGCGACCCTGAGGTCGTGATAAGGTGCAGGTAGTGTAGATGTATCAATAGTGTCTCCGGTGGTGGCCTGAACGTTGTGAATCACTTGAGTGGCTTTGTGCAGGCAAAATGAGTGGAAGTAGGTTGACCATTGAGTGATTTTATGTTGCTTCCAAGAGATAGAGATAGGTCATGCAGCTCTAGCCAGGGCAAGCTGAGGATGATAGGGTGATCTGGTGATTGTATGACGTGTAGTTGAATCCGCTCCGTGTGATGTGAGTTGATGCTTAGCGTGAGTTCCCGTGTTATAGTCATGATTTTCCCAGATCCTATTGGTCGTCGGTCGAGGGCTGCGACGGACACCAATGGGGTACATGAAATCAGAGGGAGATTGTATTTAGACACAAAGTTTTCATCAATGAAGTTTCCGGTAGCTCCGGAATTTTAGCGACATCATGACAAAGACAAACATCGACTCTCATAATGGTAGATATAGACATAGCACTCACCCGGTAGGATCTAGCTCGTGGAGGAGGAATGGGGCAATTGATCCTGATGTGTCCTGCAATTCCACAGTAAAGGCACAGGTTATTTTGAAGCCTCCTGTCGCGCTCCTCAGAGGAGATGTGAGTGGCACCGATCTGCATGAGCTCTACAGCGGCCGGGCTGGGTTTAGGCTGAGAGGCAGTGAAAGTGGGTCGGGGCTTACGAGAGCGGATGATATGGTCCGTGCGGATAGCCAAATCCATATATTGCTCCAATGTTTTGTCCTCGTTGCGTTTGGCCAACTCAGCTTGTAGCTCCTCTCTTAATCAACGACAATAAATAGTGAGAAGTGGATGTCTGTCCCATCCAGTTTGAGCTGCGAGGGTTCTAAAAGTCATTGTAAACTCCGCTGCGGTTGATGTGCCTCGCTTGAGAGACATTAGCTCGTCCTTGGCATTTTTTCCATCCACTGAATGATCAAACACCTCCCGAAACTGACGTATGAAGCTTGAGAGTCCAGAGCTTTTCCAGTCCAGAGCTTTTCCTTCCAGCAATGAGCAAACAAGCGACACCTTGCTGTCGTCGGTGGTAAAACAACTGGCCTGTAGTTGCATGTTAATCTCGCACCGAAGAAGGAAACCGTCACACTTGCCTGGGACTCCGTTGTTTTTCCGGGCAGGGCGAGACGAGCTGGGTTGAAAACAGCAGTTGTGGGTGGAGCTGGCACGGGTGCTGAAACCGGCTGACTTTGGGCTGTCTTGGCGGTGGTCAGAGCCTGCACGGACCGCACAAGCCCCTCGGTGAGCTTGGTGAGATTCTCAAACTGCTGTTTCGTGACTTGTCGGTTTACCTTTCTTACGACTTGAAAGAAAGCCGCTGGATCCTGTTCCGGCGAAGTTTTCTGTGACATAGCGGAGGAGTCGGCGGATTCCATAAGCAGCTTTTATTCGGGTAGTCAGACAGGCAGAGATCAACAGACGGGCAAACAGTAGTGTAGGAGAAGAGGCAATAATCAAAGTCATTAACAAGCAAAAAGGTCAGGGCAGTCAGCGAGTATCAAATAAACCAAAAGACAATCCAGATAATACACGAATGACAATAGGGGTAAATGCTCGGTTGTGTCTGCTAGGCAAAACAAAACTTTGCGTTGAGTCTCACAAAACCCAGCGTTTAAATAGGCCAGCTAACAGGCTACACCTGTGAGGGGAACTAGGGTCAAAAGAGTCCGGGTAGGAACCTAGAATTCTGGCGAAGGTTCCCGCTGCTGGGAACCGGAGAGAGCCATGAAGGTGCGGCTTGTGACAATATACAGTTACATTGTAAAAAAATATATATACTAAGAAACATACTAATAGTACACTTGAATAAACTTCTTTAACCCCATGTGCTTTTGATGACTTAAAGGGATATTTTACCCAAAAATGAAAAACCCTGTTGGTTTTTACAGACTGGATGAGTCAACTCTAGTTGACAAAAGTAATAGTAAGATTTTTATTTTACCCTCAGACTATGATTTCTTCCAATTGGAGTTGATCGAGGAATATTTTGGTAAGTGAGCCCTAGCGAGGGCAAAAGTTCGGCACCCGGCTCGAGCTCTCTGTGCCCCCCAAGGAGAGGATTGAGCTGGATGGAGGAAATGTGGGAGGAGGAGGGGTTTTGCAAAAAAGCGAGATGCAAGAAGGAGAAAAAGCGGGAGTATTTATAGCGGGCAGGTAAGAGGTGCTTGGGTGAACTTGATTAGAAGATGCCAAACAGATGTGATTAATTCGTCCACCGCTCCTCCAGAAACTCCGTTATTATCAGAACGATCACGTGCTTTCGTGCAAGTTTGTGGTGGTTCTTTTTTTACTCTTAAAATGGTCTTGTTATGTGCTTTAAAGAAGAAAGAAAGTCACACAGGTTTGGGAATGACATGAAAGTGAGTAAATGACGGTAGAGTACAGTACACAGACAGTACTTTCATTTGCGTCCTTCCAATACTGTATGTGTAAGCTGCTTTGGACAGAACTGCTCACTAAATGACTACAGTGCATATACATGCGTCTTTCTGTCAACAGTTAATCATATGCTATGATGCATTTGTTTTTATGTTTGTTTTAAAAGGGGTAATTCACCACTGAAAACTTAATTAATTCATGTATTTTTTTCTTATTATCTAAGCAAGATTTGCGACTAATGCTTACTTTGTTCTTGGAGTTGCTTTCCTTTCAACAAAATTATGTCACTCCTAGCAAGTCGTGTAATCTAGGGCATATACTTAAGATGTTAGATGGCAGATTTTAGAATATTATTTATTTATTTTTTAAGTTTTAATGAATTAATTAATAACCAATGTGTTTTTTGTAAATGGGGTACTTATCTACATAGTAATTACACAGTAAAATACACAGTATTGTTTCATGGAGACATAAAATGTGTAGGAATGACCCAGATTCAAAAATGTAGAAGTAGCAAGTTCTGGAGCTGTCAAAAGTCCCCTTGATGACATGTTTCTAATCTGCAATATTTGAGTTTGGGTAACAGAGGAAAAAACAGAGGAAAAACTACTCAGTGTTATTTTAAAAGACTATTGACATTATAAAGCTGATTGAAAATCAGATAATAACTAAAAAAAAAGACAGTGGAAGACAGTGACTACTATTAAACTGCTTAAAATGTCTTAAAGTATCTTGTTTTGTGTTCAAAAGAAGTAGGGAACTCAACTTGAGGTAAAAAGATTTCAAAATTTAGATTTTTGGATGAACTGTCCCTTTAAGTCTGACACAGGCCTCCAGAGATGAAACAGCAGATAGTTTATTAATGATGGTGTGAGACTCAAGTGGTGACTGACAGCAGTAATTACAGTAAGGTCTGTTTAATGTGCCGTATGTACTGGAGGTGTGTTGAGCGCTGCTCGAGACGGGGCGGAGCTTCCTCCTCGTCGTAAGCTGTCATCTCTGGTAAAAGTGAGGGGTGATGATAGACCGAGATAGAAAGCTAATAAAAGCCCAGGCAGAGATAATGACAATCTTGCTAGCTAACACCACCAGGGGATCTTAACAAAGGAGGGGATCCAAAGATGTGCCTGACTAAGGGAGTGTCTTTCTCACACATTTAACAATGCGCCTGTAAAAAAACATCTTAAATGAGGGCAAACTGTTGTTCACAAGGGAATACTGTTAGTATACTAACACAATCACACCGCAACACCTTCCTTTACAATAGCCTAAGCAGTGCTTAGATGATTGTCGTTTTTGTCTTTGTTCAGTTGCAACAATATTACAGCACGTATAAATCCTAATGTTTATGACAAACTTACTTTCTAAATGAACAAGTTTTACCAATGTTCATTAATTTTTCAGCAAACCAACTAGCCACATTATTGACTATGCTTATCTGAAAGAATTATAATCTTTCACACTTAAGTACTGCAATAAAACTAAAATTTAACCCTCTGGGATCGAAGAACGCATGCTACATATTTCTGTAAAGTTTAAGAAAAGTTATTTTTACCTTAGGGATGGTAGCGTATGCCATCACGATGTACTATAACTTCACAGCGGCTCTGACAATAGTTTAATGATTTCAGCTGAAAGAGATGGTATTAAACCTTGGTATTAAATGGTGCCATTGCCCTACTGCACCGTCCAGCTCTCAATCACTCACAAAAGGCCAAATGAGAGCTCCATTGTGGGTCAGAGCCAGTGGGCACTAGAAAAGGAGTTTTTATTTTTTTCTAGGATGAGACCTTATTGATGAGCCTTGAACCATAGCTGAGAGAAATCATGTTTTAATGCAACCAATGCATGGCTACACCTGAAGAAAATTGAAGTCTCTCTCCTATGTTCTCCATCATATACACACACAATATTGCCACAGCGGTCCCCTGATATTCCTACTGCTGCAGATATGAGTTTTGGCACAAAGATTTTTACAACAAAAAGCTTGGTCATGCTCTCAGATGCATCATAAAAGCACATTAAGTCCTGTAAAGGAACACAAACAAATCAAGGTCAGATTGTGACTGATGTCACATGGAAGATTAACGAAGGTCTTACGATTTTAAGGTGACATGAGGGTGAGTAATTAATGAGAGAATTTTAATTTTTGGGTAAACTAACCCTTTAAGAGACAGTTTTACAAAGCACGGCAAATTAGTGCAAGAGCACAAGAGTGCAAAACTAGCATATTTGGAAATAAAGAATAAAGAAATAAATAAGTAACAATTCTGTAGCAAGAAAATAATACTATTGGGTTCAGTGGGGACCCAAAACAACCTGGTTACTGGTTAGAATCAGAAATCAGGGATTTAATGGCCATCTATGATGATACTGCTAACCTTGAAGCCTTTCTTCATAAAGTCACCATCGTAGCCAAGAATCTGACACCCACATTACCTCCGGACCATCGTGTGCCTCATCGCGTCGATCAAACCGAAAATGAACCTATAAAGACGGATTCTTATCGTTTATCACCCGCTGAAAGACAGAGACGGAGGCAAGAACGATGCTGCTATTACTGCGGTGCTTCAGATCATATTCTACGTACCTGTCCAACCCGACCTTCTAATAAGACGGTGAGTGTGGATTATATTAAGCCTATATCCAATTCTATTCCTTTAATCATGGTAAAATTATTTTCTAAACAAACAGTTTGCAATGGAATTGGGTAAAGTGAAAGCCGTACAAGACTGGCCTACACCCACCAATGTAAAAGCTCTCCAACGATTCCTAGGATTTTCAAACTTTTATCTTCGTTTCATCCAAGGTTACAGTCACATTTCAGCACCTCTTACCTCTTTGCTTCAGGAAAAAAAGAAAACACTGCAATGGAATTCATCAGCGGAATCAGCATTCAAACAGCTGAAGGACGCCTTCTGCTCCGCACCCATTCTGAAACACCCGAATCCCGATTTACCCTTCATAATAGAAGTGGATGCTTCAACACTCGGAGTGGGAGCTGCACTTTCTCAATACCAGGGAAATCCCTCCAAGTTACACCCCTGTGCCTTTTTCTCAAAACTGACACCAGCGGAGCAGAATTATGATGTGGGAAACTGAGAACTCCTTGCCATAAAGCTAGCCTTTGAAGAATGGCGTCATTGGCTAGAGGGAGCCAAGCATCAAATCACGGTTATTACAGATCACAAGAACCTTCTCTACATCCAAGAAGCCAAATGACTTAACCCACGACAAGCCCGATGGGCTATGTTTTTCACCAGTTTCAATTTCAAAGTAACCTATCGACCAGGTGAAAAGAACGCTAAGGCGGATGCACTTTCACGGCTATATGATCCTGAACCTCAACCTGAGAAGCCTGTACCCATCATACCGCCAGCACTCATCTTAGCACCCATTACATGGGATCTGGAAGATCAAATTCGTCAAGCCGCCACTCAAGAACCGCCACCACCTGAATGTCCCGATCATAAGATCTATGTGCCTAGTGCGCTCCGGCTACGTCTCATAGACACCACTCATACATCTCCCGGGGCTGGTCATCCTGGTACTAAAAGAACGTTTCAACTTCTAAATCAACGCTTTTGGTGGCCACACATGCAACGGGACGTTAATGACTATGTCAAAAGCTGTGCTATCTGCGCCATTGTAAATACACCACGTCAGTTACCCTCTGGTAAACTATTACCACTGCCGATTCCTCAAAGCCCATGGACGCACTTAGGCATAGATTTGCCACTGACTTACCAGCATCCGAAGGATTCACTACGATACTGGTGGTCGTAGACCGATTTTCTAAAGGCTGTAAACTCATTCCTCTCGTTGGCATTCCTTCTGCATTTGAAACTGCTCAAGCATTATTTCATCATGTATTTCGTCACTTTGGCTTACCAGAGGACATTGTTTCTGACAGAGATCCTCAATTCACCTCAAGGGTATGGAGAGAATCATTCAGACTTCTTGGAATCTCCATCAGTCTTTCCTCCGGTTACCACCCACAATCTAACAGACAGACTGAACGAAAGATCCAAGATATCAGTAGATACCTTCGCACTTACTGTCACGAACATCAAGATTCCTGGGCACAATATCTACCATGGGCTGAGTATGCACAAAATTCGTTAAGACAAAATTCTACCGGCTTAACACCCTTCCAGTGTTTTTTAGGTTTCCAACCCCCACTGTTTCCCTGGACCGAAGAACCGTAACCAGTACCCGCTGTCGACCACTGGTTCCGTACCAGTGAGCAGGTATGGGATTCAGCCCATGTTCATTTACAGCGTACCATCCGTCGACACAAAACAGGAGCAGACGACAGACGAGCAGAAACACCGCATTATCAACCAGGTGATAAGGTTTGGCTATCCACAAGGGACATAAAATTAAAACTTCCATGCAAAAAATTGAGCCCACGGTTCATAGGACCGTTTCCCATAACATGTCAGATCAACAAAGTATCTTATGAACTTCAATTACCAGCAAATTATCGTATTCATCCCACATTTCACGTCTCTCTGTTAAAACCTTATGTTGAACCTGCTCTTCCTCTGCCAGAAGAGATGCCCTCAGATCCTCTCCCAGAAGTCAATCCAGACGAAACCATATACCAAATCAACGAAATTTTAGATTCCAGACGCAGAGGAAACAGACTTCAATACATGATTGATTGGGAAGGTTATGGACCTGAGGAGAGATGCTGGGTGGATAGAGATGACGTCTTTGATCACAATCTTCTGGAGGAATTTCACCGCAATCACCCAACCCGACCAGCCCCTAGAGGCCGGGGCAGACCTCGCCGCCAGCGCCGTACTAGAGTGCCGGGAGTCGCTCTTAGAGAGGGGGATGATGTCACGCCACCAGAGGGCGCTGACTCCAGCACAGTCTCATTCACACGCTCTCAATCACCCGACTATTAATGATCACCAGCTGGGCTCAATTACTCACCATATTTAAAGCCAGTGCAAACAGTTCCTCGTTGGCTGTGATCGAGGTAAAACCCTTTCAATGGTACCTGATGCCTTACCTGTATTATGCTCCAAGTCTTGCTTGCTACAGTCTACTGTTTCTGAGTCTTTGTATTGTCAGAGAAAACTTACCTGGAAGTGAAGCCAACGGAAACACTTCACCTTATCACAAAGTGGAGAAATCTTCTCAACGAACTACTTACCTGTTCACCTACCTGCAACGATCTACTCCTCTGATCTGGAAAAGAACCACACCCGCTCGACGGGAGAATATCACTCACCTGTGCACTCCTCTTCGCGGCGATCCACTAAAGCCCAACGATATCCTAACTCCCTGGCTTTGTGAGCATATACCTTTACCTACTTGTGTATACTCACCTGTTGACGTTACCTGTCTCCTCAGAACACCACGAGCGCCTCCACGTCACAGCAATCTCCACCTGTGGATCAAAGAAGGAAAGGAGAGACTCAGTGACGCACACAGAGATCGCTGCCAAAGACTCCATTCAGAGGAAAGAGCATATTACCTCAAGATAGTTCTCAGTTGCTTCTCATGCTGTTTTGGGGAATCAAGTTCAAGTTACTACAACCTACCAGAATTACATACTCTAATAAAATTGTTCAAACTTACCTTCTCGATCTCAGTCTGTTCTGTACTGGACGTTACAGTTACAAACTTTTTTCAAAAAATCTTCTTTTGTGTTCGGTGAAACAAAGAAATTCATACAGGTTTGGAACTACCTGAGGATGAATAAATCATGACTGTGAAATAATAATTCACTAAAAAAATAAATGAAAGTGTCAAATGCAATGCTTTTTTGAACATCTCTATAATTTTGCTAATTGGGTTCTCTGATGCATCACTTCATCTGCCATTTCCTGCTTCCAGCAAGCTCACTTCCTCTCTGTCCCTTTTATTCTGTGTAATGGTGTTCCAGACTTGTGCACAACTAGCACTGAGAGCCAGTTCAGCTCACCAAAAGCTGTTTTACTGGAAATCGCATCCAGGACCATGACTTCTGTGAATACCTTTAGCTTCAAAAAAAAAAAAAAAAAAGAGAGCTGAATTTCTCTATTCAGATGAATATTTGTGTTGTGGTGATTAGTTCAATCCTGCTAGAAAATGTAAAAGGGGAATACCAGAAAATTAGATTTTGCATAAAAAATACATTATTTATTAAAATATATTAAGATTAATTATCTTAATTATATATTATTGTGACTTTATGTTCATGAAAATGTAGCATACTTCCCCCCTCTAATTATCATTGCTTTAATAAGCAAAGATCTCATAATTACTGTAATATGGTTTCAAAATGCTTAATTATCATGAAAATATCAAAAGGCAAAATATCTTTTCCCTAAGAATAGAAGGCAAAATAAAACTACAGCTATAATGTTTGCTGAATTTTCAGCTTTATTTTGGCAACCCAAGAGAAAACTATATATAAATAATGTGCTGTAATATAACAAAGACAAAAACGTCCACCAGGAGATCTGAGGAAATAAATGTTGAATTGTATGGAATTTGGGATATTTTGCATTTCAAGGGATTGGTTTGCTTGACTAACACCAGTGTCAACTGAAGAAGATATTTACTCATGCAGAATGTAATTTCTGTTTCTTTTTATTTTGGGGGGTAAAATATAACCCAGAGACTTTCTGACAGTTCTTTGAAAGTTTTTCATTAGATTTAAATTAGTATTGTTCTATAAGAGTCAAACCGAGTTTATGAATGTATGTATGCATGTGTGTGTATATATATATATATATATATATATATGATATTCTAATGAGTAAGTTATGGATGGTGTGTAGATTGACATGACATACAGTATTATCACACATTTCCCCAGCATGCTAAACAGACATGATACTTCTTCTTCAGTCAAGGATTTGTCCACCCGCACTTTCATCCAATGGAAAACAGACTTAGCCTGATCTCATGTGCATGTTGTCTCCCAAAATCAGTTTGGTGAGTCAGATGCCCTTAGATCCTTTCATGAATCATGCATGATCTGACTCAAAGAGCTGGCCTCCACATGAAAGACATAATATATGTGAATATGAATCCAATGGCAAACAACGTTCAAAGCTCTGCTCTGGAAAAAAAATAAATACGCCGCCTGTGTTGTGTAGAATATTGAATGCATAGTACAGAGCGTGAAAAAACAAGACAGTAGGTTTCAATGAGTCTTTCTTAAGACTATTTAAAGACTTCTCCAATGTGCCATCCAAACCAGACAGAAACCAGAAAACACTTTACATAAGTTCACAAATGCAGGTTGAATAGCTGGTCACACGTTGCAAGTGCAACTCCCTACCAATGTTATAGCTTCCTTGCATTTCTGTGTAATAAAATACTTGATATCACTTGCAAAAAAATGCAAGTAGTCTATTACTTTTAAATTAATGTCAAATATGCTTTCTGGACACACAAGATGTAGTTGCAACATCAGCCAGCAGGGGCTAAATGCTAACGTTAACCTACCCAGTCTCACGGTATTTATTTGTGGAATAATTATTTGGTTATTTTTGTGAGTCCACCACATTTTTAAACTTAGATGCATCCAATTGAAATACAACAGTTTAAAAAAACTTGCTGGACTTACGAAAATAACGGAAGTAACGTGTCCCTAGCACAAAAAAATAGATTAAATTAAATTACGTGACTAAATCACGAACTGCCACTGGGTTGTGTCTACAGGCTAACAAACATCAGTTATCAGTAGCAAACCTCAATACTCAATGGGGCAACAGAGTTACTTTCAAATATATGTGCTATTAAACCAATTAAATTACTATTTAGCTAACTATGTAAACATGTTGACAGATCTTTTCAAATAGTCATATCACTCTATCCTAACAAACCATACATCAATGGAAAGCTTATTTATTCAGATTTTATTATTATTTCAATTGACCCTTATTTTGTGGCCCATGAATCACAAATATAAACACTGTTAGAGAATTATTAAATATTTTTTAAACTTTGCAAAAACATGTAATGACTTTTCCTAAAAAATGCATGTTGTTGAAGAACTTGTGACACTTTTGATGTAAAATATCCAATGTTCTAGTGAGAATTATTTCTGCTCTTTTGTGAGACTCTAATTGCAAGGACATTGTACCCGAATATCTGGTATTATACTGTACATGCATTTCTGTATTAGGTGAGTTATAAGTTTTGCTAAATCATGAAAGTCATACCCTGGACCATAAAAATGTATTCACTGACTGATAATAACTGTTAAATGCATAATATTTTGCCAATACATATTCGGATCTTATAGCCACCCCAATCTACAGTCAGTATGTATCCAGCACGGATGCAATTCTTTGCTGTCTGTAGCGTCTGTCTGTAGATTTTAGTCTGAAACATCCGTGAATTGTATGTATTGGTACATTTTTTGAAGTTGGCACATTTTTCCAATGAACTAAAGTTGGATATTTTTTTTTTATACATATGTAAGTCCCAATCATAGGGTACTGGTGCTGCTTCAACTCCTCTCTCTCTCTCTCTGTCATCAGACTCTATCTTACACTGGTCTACACTAGTCTTATCCAGAGGGAATCCTGTCTGGCCTAATGTACTGTCCCTCAACAGATTGGACTTCTGCCTCTTTTTGATATTTCTGCTCCAGTGGAGAGTTAAATAAATGTCCTGCTGGCCCGCAGCTCTAGACTCAGCCCCAGCACTTGCCGTTCCAGGCTGCACTGCCTTTCCAATAGCCTTTTAATTTGGGTCAGAGTGATTTAGAGGCAAAGCTATGCATGACAAATTAAGCACCTCGGAAGCAAATGTCTCCCCTGTAGCCTGAAGTGAGTCTGCTTGGTTACACAATAGACTTCAGCTCCGCAAGGTGCAAGCGGCAATAAAAAAGGTTCTCAAACGCAGTGGCTGATACAGAAACAGCCTGTGTTCTGAGAGAATATAAATGTTTAGCACATTCTGACAATGGGTGAAAGCCAACCACTGTGTTGTAGACCAGCATAATGGCAGTTTTCTTTTCTTGTGAAATCTGGCCTCACTCAAACACTCAAACAATGCCGGCGGGCTGTATGTATCTGTGTTCAAATAAGCGTACCTGAGCGATGGAAGATGCTTATTTATGTGCGTACAAATATGAGCAGCTATGCGCAAGGGGCTATCAACCATATAGGCAATGCATTCATTTTCTTTCCCATGCAAGACACTGTAAGGTCTTCAGGCTCCATTCAGCCCAATGTCCTTGAAGGAGCATATCTTTTTTGATTACAAGTGTCTTTAAACTGATGAATTGTATATGTTGAATGAAGGGTTGCTCTTGAGCTGTTGTAGCCTAATTTTTGAGGGCTCTCCATCACAATGATGATGGTTGAGGGTGAAGCAGTCGCTGGTGATTTTACTTACATAGCTATACATTTTAAAAATTAAAATGTAAAACATGATTAAACTGAGGAAGCATTTTCCCTAGAATTAAATGTAGTAATTTCTTTAACAAATAAAGCTGTATTTTTATACATCCATCTATATGAAATGCTGTATGTCACATAAAAAAGATTGAAATTTTGGTCTCTTAAGGGTTAAAGCATAAAATGTATTTTCGTTATTAATGTAGCTGAGTTCTGGCAAAGCTTAAATCATGGTTACTGGCAATCAGCACAAATGCTACTAACTATGATCGATGCTTATTAGTTACGGCTACAAGCTTTAAGAACTATTAAACATTCACTTAACACACGCTGTAATAGCCAGACATTTTTAACTTTCATGCAAGTGTAACCCTATTTACGTTATGATAATAGAGTAACAGGCAAAATGAATATCTTTAACTATACCTGGACCAGAAACAGAAGATACTAGGTCTGAGAGAGCTGGTGGGCTGGTATCAATAAAGACACAAAGCAGCAGTTTGAATTGTGATCACTTCTTTGTTAGACAAATAAGAAAAAAAATTACAACAAGGTGACAACTTTTGTGCAAAGGATGTGCATAAGAAATAAATAAAAGTAAATAAAGCCGGCACAAATATCCCCTTAAACAAACAAAACAAATAAAATAATAAACCCAGTTTCAAAAGGAACTACAAAGTGTATTTCTGCTCGTTGGGGCCCTTTTTTTCCTCAGGTTGATCAATATTTTGGCAGTGTCTGTCCTGGTATTGGTATACCGGTGCTTATGAGTCCTACCACACAGACTGTGAAGGAGGCAAGATGAAGCTGTGCATAAGCCTATGCTCACGGGTTCCTGGCTCGCCACCCAACATACATAGGGAATCCTTCGGGGTTCTCGATTGCAGCATCAAATCCAACCAGACAGGGCTCAGCTCTAGGTCGGGCGGGGCTTCCGATCCATGTGCTCTGGAATGATTCTAGCAACAAAAAAAAACCTGACCTACGGGTCGGCCAGAGAAATCCAAACTCATTACATTCACATTCTGCTTATTCTGTATATCATCACCAATCAATATTATTTATATTTATATCAACTGGATTAAATCATGTTCTCAAGGAAATTCAGTCATATGACATATCAGGTATCAAATGTTTACAGTAAAGAACTATAAATATATCCTAAAACGTTTTTTTCATACATATTCATTTATTCAAACAACCCAATTTCAAATACTAAAGGTTATTACTATTCAAAATAGCAGCAACAGCAACAATACAAATACAATACACTTGAATACTACAAATTTGTGCAAAACAATACGAGAGTATTCACAGAAATTTAAGAGGCACTAGTAAGACTGTACGTGCTTTTTTTTTTTTCCCTCCCTGCACCGGTAACAGTGAGAGAATGCACTAAAATTCGACCTATTAAATCACTGATAAAACCCACATACATATACTTTAACACTTTTCTTCTTTAACACATATAGTAACATATCAACATAAAAACAGAACATTTTACAACTCAAATGTAATTAAATAACTTTTTCCAAGGATAAGAGCACCATTAGCACTAGCACCCAAATTAGCAGGGTAGCTAGGCCCAAATTAGCTAGTTAGCATCGTGTAGTAGCCATCACAACAGTTAACAGTTCTTTTTAAATAACAGATTATTAACCGTTATCATTTTCAACACAATTAGTCCCCTTACAGATGAACTAACAGATCTCAGAGGGTTTTTATCTCTTCTTCACTCACCGTTGAGTAAACGAATGGCCTTTCTAACTTTTCTGTCTGATCAATGGCAGCCGTCTGCTGATCGCGCTCTCCTAAGATGGCATGGATTGACTCCGAATTCCAAACGAACAACG
>JAUCMU010000063.1:20544745-20555863 GCA_032275025.1 Enteromius treurensis
GGCGTTCCCATAGCGTTTCGACGCAGCGTCTCGTTCCTTCAAGGAACTAGGGTTATATACATAACCTAGAGACGTTTTCATGTAAATGAGAGGCCAAACCACAGGGAAATATCTGTGACTCAATAAAACACAACAAAAGAGTCGAACAGCTGTGAGAATATGATAATACTGAAGATTATTATTAATTATTACTATTATTAAGCACTATTTTGGATGGGGTTTTATTTCTTATATTGAAAAAAAAAAAGACTTGACTTGAAACTCATTCCTAAATAAAAAAAAGGCCTACATTTATGTATTTGATTACTTTGAATTGTATGTATGTATTTCTGTCCATTCGGATTACACAGTTTTAACATAAACTGATAAACTTAATGTGATACATATTTGCCAGTCATACTTAAGAGTTTAAGAGTTTAAATGAATGAAGTAGAAACAAATGATATGTTTCAAACCCAATAACCGGTTTATACATTTATCATAAGTAAATCCAGTTTCTTCTAAGTAAATAAGTAAATTATTTCCCTGCATTTTAATTAAACTTTAAACTGAATATGATGTATTATTATTATTATTTTTTTTTAATTTGTGGTAAATAAATTTGATTAATTTCATTTTAAAATATGGTTATTTGAATTAAATTAAATAGATGCAAATAGTTAAAGATACAGTTCACTCAAAAATTTAAATGAGTTTCTTTCTACTTTCTACTTATTGTCTAAACACAAAATAAATATTTTGGGAGTCAAACCGTTTATGCTTCCATTGAAGTCCATAGTGTGGGGGAAAATACTTTGGAAATCAATGGCTACCTTCAACTGTAATTACAGTAACTGTAATTGAAGGGTGATTAAATGATGACAAAATTCTAAACAGTTTAAACTGTGTAATCCAATTGAATTTTGAAGGCATTTCAAGCGCACACATTTTATATTTAGATCAAATATATATTTTTAGAGTGTACCTAGTAATCTCTTCTTCCGAATTCATGACTGACACCAAGCTTATCTAGAACTGAAAGGTAGGTTTATATTCACATTTTAGTAGGTTCAGCCCTAATTTAAAGCTAACACCGAGGCCCGATCCCAATTCTTTTTTCTACCCCTTTGCCTACCCCTCGCCCCTTCCCCTTGCCCCTTGAAATGAAGTGGAAAGGGTTAAAAATTTTCCCCTAAGAAATGGGACACCACTACAGAGAACATGCGCCGATGTCAGCACCGTTCATTTACATGTACACATATGGCCGTAAGAAAAACAAAACAATGCGTTACCACATGCAGGGTATATGACATAAAAATGTATTTCCTAATATTGTGCAATCAGTGCTATCTGCTGGCAAACTTTAGTGATTTTTTTGCAAACATTTCTTTATAGAACATCACAGTAAACATAAACACAAGGGCGATGGTAATACACACATAATGACAAATAATCATATCAATCCTTATTAATGGCAAAGATTACTTACATTTATGGGTCTGCTTGCTCGAGTGAGCAGCCATGTTGGAAATTTCTCTTAGCACTTAGTTTAAAGTGAGGTCCCAGAAATCTATCTAGCCCTTCCTTTCTCCCCCTACCCCTCCAACCAAAAGAGAATTGAGACTAGGGGTGTTTGGTTGCAGGGGTAGGGGGAAGTGTAGGGGTATGGGGTAGAATTGGGATTGGGCCCAAATACAGTGTAAATTACATATTTTCTACCTTCACAAACTGCTGTGGCCACAAGTTAGAACAGATATAATCATTCACAGACTTAAAATGGTAATGGAGAAACTTTTCGTTCTTGCTTCAGGGACAGCAAACACCTGTCAAGCGTTTCTGTTCTCTCCCACATATCAAGGAGACATCGCTTGAAAGAGTTTTTAAAGACGGGACA
This sequence comes from Enteromius treurensis, assembly GCA_032275025.1. Taxonomy (NCBI): domain Eukaryota; kingdom Metazoa; phylum Chordata; class Actinopteri; order Cypriniformes; family Cyprinidae; genus Enteromius; species Enteromius treurensis. Next base: position 20,546,619 of record JAUCMU010000063.1, read on the forward strand.
GTGAGATCTTCAAAGGCGTAGATCAGTAAATGAGGAGCCGTTGGAGATATATCGCACAACTTTTCGAATGTTTCAATGTTGGCGGATGAAGAAATGAATGAGATGAATTATTCATCTTGTGGAGGGTGGTACGCATTCATCTCAGGCGCCCTTGATAAACTAGTTTTAAATGATGTCTGACGTGGAGGTCTGAATGTCAGGCAGCAGACAACAGCCTTTAAAACTTATTCAGTTCAACTCCAGTTTCTTTTCATCCTCTTGTCAGAAAGGCTACAGATGACCCTCTTACAAGCGATTTATATGGTAGGAATCCATATTTTATATAAAAAGTTGACACTTAAGAAATGTAAAGATTATCACAAATTCACTAATTTTCTTTCCTTCCTGTGACATGTTAAAGTGCACCTATTGTGGATTTTGTGAATGACCTTTCATGCAGTGTGTAAACAGAACCTGATTTTGTTCAATGTGTTCCTAGGTCAACATTTTTGTTAACCCTGGAACAACAATCTGATTAGCCAATCAGGGTTGAAGAACCTGTTTATAGTCTTTGTGAAGTTTAAGCTTACAATCAGTTTTTGGTGCCTGTCAGTGCCAGTGTGTTATCTGAAAGTTATTGGCTCATGAAAGAAAGTAGAGCTGATGTAGATTTCCATTAAATAGCTACTGTATAGTTTAGTAATAACATAAAGTAACTTAAGTCTTAAAATAGTGCAGAGAATTGTGTAGGAAGTTAAATAAATAATGATTTTTTATGAACTGTTTCAACAAATATGAGCAATGCATTAATGAAAGCATTTATAATATGTCTGTAATATTTCTAACTGTAAGCAGATTATTAAAAACCCATACTGATGCACCCAATTATCTTAGAGTCCAAGGCCAGACATTTAGAGAAATTTAGAGCATTATTACCTCTGAATACCTCTTTTATCTGTGTAATATCGCAGTGTGTCAGCACTGGTTCTACAGATACACGTTTGCTTTCTCTTGTGTGTCAGGCAGCAAACACGGAGAGATGAGATGACTCGTGAGTAATGAACAGAGGAAATGGACCATATGACTCTGTCATTCTGTTTGATATGTAATTCATCCACTGTCATACATGAGATGCTGTATTTAGACTGCAGCTTTCTGAACACTGTCTCTTTGTGGTGATATCTGCACGTCAGGATGATGCCTCACAGCAGGCTGGATGTGTCTTTCAAATATTGAAAGAGTTGCTATAAGAAGACTGTAGACGTTTTGTTGCCATTAAAAACAACAATTTTAATAGAAGCGTCTAAAGGGGGGCATTGTTTACACTGTTAAAAAGTTGGATTCTTATGCTATGCATGGAAAAAATAAATAAATAAAAATGTGGACATTTAACAGAGTATTTATGTGCCAAAATGTTTCTGAGAGTTTTTTTTTATTTTTTTTATCTTTGGTCTTCACGACGTAGTCGAGGATGAAAACCCTTATATGGGCATTTCTCCCGGAAGAACGTGCCCGCAGAGGGATAGACCAGAGAGAGCAAGATTGTGCTCAAAATTGCACTTCACTCTGCTGCACTGCACGAGACATGCACAGGAAATGCCTATGTTTCAAAAAAATATACATAGTGCAGTTTTGGTTGGAAGGGAAAGATAACTTTGTTAAGCTTTCCAAAAGAACCCAGCTGCAGACGGTAAGTGAAACGGCATCAAATGTCCGTGTTTTGTTCGCAATTGGTGCAAGTGCTTATCACTCTTTAGCTCCACCAACACAGCACGCCTCCAGGAGCTCACCTTTTTCCGAAGAGAATCGTACGAAATCGTATAAAAATATGATAAAACTAAAGACTTTTTGGAGATATAAAGGATGCTACCTACTCTCTGCCCACTTTAAGATTGATCACATGTTCGCCAACTGGATTTCATCATTGACATACGGTAGATGCATTTATCCAAAGTGACCTTCACTGCATTCAAGGTATAATTTTCATCATTTGTTGTATCCGCTGGGAATCAAACCCATGATCATGGTGTTGCTAGCACTTGCTCTATTTTAAAGCCAGATACTACTAAATTGGTAACCAAAAGCCAACCAAATGAAAAATTTGAAACCAAATATGTGCTCATTCATGTTGTCACAAGTGGCGCTGGAGTTGGCCTCGGAAGCCGCTAAAGGGCACTCCAGCCCGAACTATGTTCTGTGTTTTTTTATTCCTACGTTCTGTGTTAAGGACTTGTATTATGAATTGTCTCCCACTGTTTTCATGCCAACCCTGTATGTCTCCACCCCGTTTGTGTGTTGTCATGTCTACATATTAGTTTATTCCCCTTTGCTACCTCGTTATTTGTTGTATTTAGAGGTTGTTTATTCATTGTCTTGGTGCGAATCATTGTGGATAATTCCTTGTGTAAAGCCTTCTGTGTTTCCCCTTTGTTTTTCCGTGTTTTTGAGTTACCGTCCTCGACCCAGCCTGCTCTCGGAGTCTCGCCCTTGCCTCACCCCTTGGACTCTGTTTGCCTAATACATGACCACTGCTATATTATTGGATTGTTCTATTGTTTTTGCCTTTGATGTTCATGCTCGCTGTTTAATGACCCTGCCTGATTCTACCCTGATTCTGTGGGGGGTAGACCCCCCGTTGAGATCAGTAAGGGCAGCCGGTGTGATCCGGGTTCCTGCACAAGCCATTATAGAGACAATGCCCATATATTCAGTGTTTCCTGTGATGGCGGTTGCCATTCTCAGTGTGTCAGCTACCCTCAAGGTTACTCCAGAGGCATCATCTGCCCAAGGCTCCATCTTTGAACCCCTCTGTGATCCAGATCCGCCGTGGCCCGAGCCACCAGAGCCTGCCAGTGGCACTAACTTCCCAGTGGTTCCGCCAATGGCTGCACAACCTCAGGAGGGGTCAGCTGACTCTTCAGAGTTTCCACTAGTGGCTGCACAGCCTCTAGATCCTGTTATCCAGGCCCAAGAGCCTTTGTTCTGTCCGGTCCCGACCATGGAGGGTCCGCCAGTGGCTGCATGACACCCGGAGATGTCGACTTTGGTCGTAGAGTCTCCAGGGGTTCCCCTGGTGGCTGCACAACCTCTGAGTATGTCCATTAGGGCCGTTCTCGAACTGTTGACCTGCCCAGTACCAGTCATGGAGGCCACCTTTGAACTCTCGTCCTGCCCAGAACAGGCCACGGAGGCCATCGAACTGTTGACCTGCCCAGTACCGACCACCAAGGCCATTGAACTGTTAAAAGGCCATAGAAGGCACCACTAACCTCTCTCTGCTCTCTATTGCAGGCCGGCCTGTTCCGCCGAGGTGGGCCTCTACGCCGTCTGATTCGCCCTGTCGTGCGTCTCCTCCGTCTGCCTCGCCCTGGAGTGTCTGGAATCCACTCCTAGGGGAGGGGCTATGTTACGAGTGGCACTGGCCTACAGATTAGTTCATCCCCCTCTTTACCTCATTATGTGTTGTATTTAAAAGTTGTTTATTCTTTGCTTTGGCGCAGATCATTGTGGTTATTTCCCTGTGTAAAGCCTTCCGTGTTTTCCTTTGTTTTTCCGTGTTTTTGATTTACCATACTCGACCTAGCCTGCTCTCGGACTCTCGCTCTTGTGTCGCCCCCTGGACAATGTTTGCCGTTTGCCTGACCACAGCTACGTTATTGGATTAATAAAATAAATTTGTATTTGGATCTGCATGCCTCGTCTTCTCGTTACACATGTGAGTGATGATTGCTACTGTATGTATATATTATCAAAGTGTAGCATTTGAACCAATCAGGCGCAAACTATTTGTTACATTTTACTAATTTTTAATACCGCTTTACCCAGCCCAAGGGGTAACTCAAACTGCAACAAGAGTGTCTGTGGACCCTTCCTCCGAAAGGCAGTTTACACCTCAGGAAGGCAAAACAGGCCTCTGATTCCATGGCAACCGACTGATAACACTGGCTTATTGCTTAAAGTAATGTGAACTCTTCCTGTTGAAAAGACAATAAACTTTTCCCTAAATTAATTCACAGGAAAAAATTTTTTTTGAGTGAACACATATCCTTCAGGTCATTGTGTATATTGTTATTGTCCTTGTATATTGTCTTGTGTATGGTATACTGTTTTATGTTTTAATATAACCTCATAATATCAACACATTTCGAGTTTGGTATATAAGTACTCATCTTCAGAGGAAAAGCCATCTTTGCACTTTCCCCATGTGTGAGAGTATTTATACTTGTGTGATCTGTCATTTGAGTAAACGTTTAGTTAACTTTTGCACAAATTACATGTGTTTCTGATTCTGCTCGACCCTTGCTACATGCTCTAATGCAGCGATACTGTAAGAAGGTATTTTTCTCTGGCCACGGAAATATCCCTTCTTAGAGTTTATATTAACTTACATGAATGTTTGCCGAATGAATAGATTAGTTGATGGTAATTCTTCCACAGTTACTACTGGCAGCTGATATAGATAATTGCAATTAATCACAATTAATTGTAATTATTTATATACACTTCCCGAGAAACATTCAGCAGATTAAATATCTAGATCTATCTGTGCTACAAGTCCTGTAGTGTGAAATGTGTTTGACTGGAAAATATATTGGCGACAACAAGCTGTTTTGTATAGTGTAAAAAGAGTAGCAATCTGATGACTTTGAAAGTATGAACTGCATTTGTCAAGAAATTCAGAGAGAACTAGGTGGCAACAGTTGTGTTGTACTTTCAAAAACTGGTCAAGGAATACATTTAAATCTATGATATTAAAAAATAACATAAGCCAAAAACAACAACAAGAAGGATGACCACCTTGATGGTTGTACAGTCTTTTGTTCATGGTTCCTAATCGGTGGTCCTGTGTGGTATAGTGAGAGAGGTTTAAAGATGGAAGTTGTTTCTGTCTTGTGAGAAAAGATAGTCGATAATTTCCTGACAGTGTCACAATGATCATTGCATAGTATGTTTGTTGTTTACCCACATTTATTGACCAGCCAATAAAAATGCAACATGAAGTCAACTCAAACTACTTACTCCAAGCTCTTGTTCCTTCTTTTCTCGTCACTTTCACTTTTTCAGCACATAAAAACTCCAGCTGTCAAAATGTGATTCATCATGCTCTTTTTGTTTACAAATAGCACTTTGTCATTCGCTTAATTGCTGGTCTTCAATTTTGGATGCTTGTTGCTGGTTTGCTGATACAATGACTGGTGACAAACACAAGTGGCATAGAAACTTTTGCTTTAACTTGCATTGAACCCAGAACTTTCCTTGAGGACATGAATATTCTTGTAGGTAAAACCTTTAGCAAAAAATGTGCAGTGAGAGATTTACACATTAGGGGCCATTCACACAGAACACGTTTTCATTTAAGAATGCGAGACACAGGGTGGTGGAATAAAACAGTTCTAGAGACTTGTGTTTTAAAAGTGGGACATTTTTAGAATGTTGAATTGTGTGAAGAACACATGGAAGGTAACATAGCTTAAAGGCAGGGTAGGTAATTTGGTTCAAAAAAAATTTTTTTGTTAGATAATAGCGCATTAACTTGCCCAGCCCTAATTTTTAATTACTACTATGTCAAAGGAATACTGTTGTGCTTGTTATTGGTGGATATAGCCAAACCTTTTACACATCCTCTGTTGCTGGATAAAATGTATCGGTTTCTGTAGAAGAGGAACCTCAGAAGGATCAAGCTAACCTTTAACATTTCTTTCTTGCTAGTATCTGCGTTATCTGCATCTGTTAATGTCCTCATACAGCAGGTGTATGTCTTCAGCCCACCTCACCTCAATGGGACACTGAGCAGGCACTGAAAAGATTGAAGATCCGAAGAAGATTAAACTATAATCTCTTGCTTTGTGCTTCTGCGTTGAGGATGATGAGTTCCGTGCTTGCCTATGGTGTAATTACAAGCATCTATGTGGATACCCAATTGCCTGGAAGAAACGTAATTATGAATATTTCATTGTAGACCCTGGTGCTTGCAAGTTCAGCTCAGACAGATAATGCTGTTCATTAGAAAGCTCTGCAGAGGAGAAGGAGAGGTGCGGACACTCTGACTCACTGTCGTATAATTACGGAGTCACTGTTCCAGAAGCAGAGGTCAGGGGTCAGAGGGCATGGGGTTAAATAACACCATGCTGGATGTCGATTTCTCACCATACTAGAGACCAATCAATACCATTCATCATGGCATAAAAACCTCAATGTATTTTAAAAGGTAATGTATGTGATAATGTCTGGTAATGTCTGAATTTCCAGTATATACAGAGTAGTGTGTGATTTTTGTATGCAGGATGTATCCAGCAATCAGTGAATGGACAGTGGGCGGTCCAAAGGCACAGCTGTGACCACGTTGTCATAAATCTATAACTTGTGGCTGAGCAAAAATTATGAATGATCAATTATTTAACAAAGCCTTTCAATCCAGTATTCCTCCTTAGGGCCCTAATTCCAGTTGAAAGGATTTGGTTACAAATCACCTCTGTCACGCTCAAGTCCTGATTTACTGACACATCACAGCCACGTCTCCATTCTTTCCATCATCTCAGAGTGTGATGTAATTTCCTCTCTTTTCACTGGTGGACCTTCAACTCTAACTGCACCCACTTCTGTATCACTTCAGGGCCAGATATATTATTCCCCCCATAACCCATTCTCACTGGGTAAAACTAAATTCAGAGAGATTGTCTTTGGGATTTTTGATAGGTGAATGTGTATAAAACTCAAGGTTATCCCTGAAACGTTGCATGCTTAGACAAACCACCTCTCTCCAGATTGTCTGGCTGAAGTTTTGAGATGTGGGAAAAAAATAGATGAAAACATTTTTGGGGCTAGTGATGCATGGCCATCTGAATTAGGGTTGTAATATACCGCTGCTCATAAATGTGAGATGGCATTGAGGAGGCAGGCGCTGCCAGCAGCTCCGCCATTAAGACTCATTTTCCACTCTTAATAGCATAGGCACCTTGTTTAATAAGCATGGATTAAAGGTCATAAAGGGCAATGGAGCACTGAGTGCCGGTGATCTGAATGGTCCCACCCGCCCTCACCTGGTCACTGGTGAAGAGATGACAACAGTACCAGTGATGGGTCATTTATATGGGTCTAAGGGCTCTTCATATAGAGTTTTCAAAAGTCTCAGAAAGTGGGACTGTATTAGATGTGGCACAAGATATGTTTTGTCAAATGGCATTGTTCCACTGAAATACAGAAGAACACTGTGCTCAATCCACTTGACGTTTTATGTGCAGGGACCCTCAAGGGGTCACAAGGAGGTAATTTGAAATAAATAAATTAGAGAAAAATTTTTCATTAAATATTTTAATATAGCATTAAAATTTGGTCTGGTTTTTACATGCAATTTGTTTGTCACTCTGTTCTTCAATTTGATAATGTTCAGTGCCTTGCTACAATCTGTATTGTTAAAAGCGCTATATAAATAAAAGTGACTTGACTTGACTTGACATCAACAATTGATGCAGGAACACTGAACAAGGCATGGGTTATATACAACACACCTGAAGAACATGGCTGGCATATGATTAATTACTGATAAAGAGGGCAGGGTTACAAATAAGGGAGAACACGAGGGAAACAGAATGAAAACAAAAACACAAGAAGCACGTGGGACACGATCAAAACAAACACAAACACAAACACATGACTGGATCACTGCCAGGCTCCGGTGGATCAGGATCTCCTGCAGGCTCTGGCTCGATCCCGGTCCCGGTCCCGGTCCCCCCCCCCCCTCATTAAGTGTTTCTGGTACAGGAAGGTCCATGGACATTCTGGACTGGAGTCGGAGCTGACACCTGACTGGGGTGGACTGGGAAATGCAAGGATTTCTGATGGCACTCCTGGCCATAAAACTGGAACTGACACTTCATATCGGCTCCTCGGACCGTGATACGGGGCTGGCACCCGACTGATGCGGACTGGGAACCACAAGGATTTCACACGACACTCCTGGCCGCGAAACCAAAACTTCATTACATGGCTCCCTGGACCGTGATATGGGATTAGGACCCATTATTTGTGGGCTGGGAACCATGGGGATTTCACACGGCACTTCTGACCATGAAGACTGACCAGAGTTCGCTGAGATGTGTGTCTTTGCTGGTGCTGCTGACTGGCATTGTGTGTTTCGTGGGTGGTTTGGTGACGAGACGGGGTCTAATTCCTACCCGTCACTGGAACGTCATCAGCATTACAAAAAGTGCTGATTTCCAGGGCAGACCAGTGATGTCCGGGGTTTCTGAGTCACGCTCAATGTCAGCGTCGCCGAGACCCGACTTCACCACGAGGTGTCGGAATTCTAAAATGTCTATAACTTAATGTTCAGTGGAAATGCTTAATGTAAGGTTCCCAGTTTTACACACGTTGGTCAGTTTAAGAGTGCACTTGTGTGTCTGTCTTTTTATTGATCAAGTGGTAGAGGTTGATATGACATTTAGAATATAAGCAGTAATAAAAAAATTGTTTTTAGATCGAGTAATAATCCCCTGCTCAAGGTCAGTCAATTTAAGATAATTATTTATTTTTTGCAGTAATATCAAAGGTAAAACCCAAAACTATGTTATTGAATCTAATTGTAATTGTCATGTAGGTGCAAACCTGCAGGTATTAAAAGAACATGGCAGCAACTGAAAATGAAATATAAAAACTTAATTCAATTAGGTAAGGTTTGAGCATGTCATGGATGTTTTTTAATTTTTTTTTTATTACAAATACATACAGTGCATACAGTGGCCTTGCTCCACATCCCCGATACAGAAAGCTTTCATTAGCAAAGAAACGTAAAGCTGCACACAGTATCTGCTCGGATGTAAGAGCATGGCCACGATGGGTTATGTTAGTGATGTACGGACGGATTAGATTATGGAAATATGTAATTGATAGCAACTAAAAACTGTAACGCGCAAACAAAAATGTAACATTATGTGGAAAAGACAAAAAACGTCTTAAATGTAATTATCTTCGAATTAATACAGCCTCCTCATCCTGCAAAAAAGGACAAGCCATTCTCGTAACTTTGTTCTGTGTGTGTCTGTAATGTGGGCATTGAATAACTAAGGTTAAGGCGAAAAATACGGATTCGTTTTTAAAAAAGGGGAGGAGACCGACAGAAACTCAGAGTTTAGAGAATAAAACCTGCTCCCGACCAGGGGTACGTTTCCCAAAGGCATAGTTAGCCTACTTTGGTCGCAAGTTCCGTCGTTACCAGCATAGTTCAATGATTCGGTGTTTCCCGAAAGCATAGTTCAAACGAACATTCG
>JAUCMU010000063.1:20596038-20609102 GCA_032275025.1 Enteromius treurensis
GCTTGCTTAGTTGGGGACACCTGATTTCCAGTGATTATCGTCGTCTTGACTACAGAGACCGTCTCTGCATTTGATAAGTAAAGTTTAATTCTCCTCATTATACATTACCATCACTCTATTTTTCTATTTGATAATGTTCAATGCTTTGCTACAAACTGTATTGTTAAAAGCGCTTTATAAATAAAAGTGACTTGACTTGACTAGGCCGCACCTCGTACCCTCTTGGAACCCTGCTGTCGCCCCTTGCGGCCTGCGGCAGGTTCCATTTGAGCCACTCGCATCAGTAGAGTTAAAATACCAGTCGCTTAAGACCGTACCGAGTAATGAGTGCATTGCATTCGCTCTCTCTTTTACTCATGCTGAGACGAGATGCAGCTGGATGCAATCAGTGCACGCTAATATTCATTGGCCTTTTTGATAAGGCTCAGAGGTGATTGGTCTCTCATGCGTCTTCGTTCCCTCCTTCAGGGAACATGGTTTACCTTTGTAACCTAGACGTTTCGCGTGACGCAATGCAAAAACCAGACCTTTTTTGCTCCAATCAAAAGCATATTTACACTGCCTGAATCTGCCCCTATTGCCTAAAAAATGTTAGGGTGGAAATAACAGAACTGTGCGTTTTGAATGCTTATATATTTTAACCCTTGTGCATTCCTCATTTGAGAGTCACACTCTTTGCAGACAAAAGTGACCGGACACCTGAAATGTAACTTTTTTGCCCCCTAGTAAAATCAATGTAACATTTTTTGTTTAAATACTAATTTCTTTAATTTTTTGGGAGCATACTAGATTACAGATATTCTTAAGACTAAAATATTGATACTAAAGTCGCCTTTCCACTGCACACGACGAATGACAAGAGTCAGACCGGAAGTCATTCATTTCCAATGGAGAGTAGTGCGGGGCTGTGTGGAGTTCTGATTATATGTGTTTGTGGAAATTTTGGAATTTTCTAGCTGTGGATTTGTAAAAATATTTGAACTTCTGCGGCTAGACCGTATGCGACAACCCGACCGGATGTGACATATTTCAGTGATGTCCAATCAGGTCTGTGTGCATGAGTTGAGAATTATGAATACCTTTTTTTGTTAATCTTTCTAAAAAAAAAAAACACTTACTGCTTTAAAATAACATTATTATTATTAATAAACAACTTATTATTTTAATATTTATGTTGAAGTTTTTTTAATGCTGTTTCCTTGTTCCCTCCAAACTTATGGGCGGTCTGTGCATTTCTGTTATTTGTCATTTTATATATTTTTAAATTTGTCTTAATACTATAACCTAAATATTGTAAAACACAGAATAATACAACTGCATGTAAATATAGGCTAGATGCTAATCATGGTTTGGCATACGTAGCTACAGCACATTTTGCAAACAAAACACACCTGACAGACTGACAATCTCAGCCACTTGCTTCCATGTTTCGTTTTTTCTGCCAACATCCCTGTATGGTTCTAGAGATGTATCATATAGAATTGGATTTTCCAAGACCACAAGAATGAGCTTCTCTCCCATGTTGATGCCAACGACCAAAATAAAAATACTGTGTGACTGCCACTAGGGGGCGCATTCTGACAGTCGTGTCCGGAAGTCGTGTACAGCGGAAAGGCGGCTTAACACCCAAAAAACATTAATTTTGATTTCAGGGGGATTTTAAAGGGATCATCAGATTTTCCACAAGTTGACATCATTCTTTAGGGTTTTAATGAAAAGTATATAAAATTTGGTAGTGTAAAAAACACATTCTTTACCCTGCCAAAATCAGCAAGCCATTCTAGTCCATATTGTTTTAAATGCTAATGAGCTCTGCTGATTCTGCCTCTCTCTTCTGTGGGGTGACAAGCTGTTCTCAGTCGTGAAACTTGTTAACTAGCACATGTTAGGAAAGGCGATTTGCAAAAAACTCACTTCTGTAGATAAAGCTTCAGCACCTTTAGATGACTGCAATATTAATTATTACATCCAACAACAAAACACCTCAATTACTTAATCTGAGACATCATTTCTTCCACTGCACCGGAGTCAAACACAATGACAGACTTATGACAGCTCACTCAGAGTGGAGCTAAGGTAGAGTCTTGTCAATCAAGTACCATGGAAGGGGCCTGTGCAGGACTACAGTCTGCCAGGAATCTCAGACCAGCCTGATTTGAGAAAGGTGATTTTAAAATACCACTGGGTTGATTTTTATCATTATAGGATGGATGTGTATACACACTTCGAACACACATTTATGTTCAGACAACTTGTAAAGTGAATTTCGCATCTGAAGACACTTTTAAATTTGGAATATTATTTTAACAAAAATTACTTCTGTCACTGAATAATATCTAATTTAATATAACTGTGAATAATTGACGATATTAAACAAAGATAAATAATTCTTAGAGAAAGAAAGATAGCAAAAAGATAAAGATTGAACACTGTAAGTGGAAAATAAAAGCATTTTGTGACCGAATAGTGGTTGTGCTTTAGACAAATGACTAATATGGGTTGAGTAGTACAAAAGTGATAAATGACCTGTATGTGTGAAAGTGACCTTAATGTGTGAAAATGTACCCTGGCAAAATACTGTACCTCCTGTCATTGTAACAAATGGTTAGTGCATGGTAGTTTACCTCTGCCAAATAAATGTTAATATGGTGTTCTTGTGATAACATACAGACCAATGAAATTGAACATTTCCAGCCAGTAAACTCCTATCAACTGTAAACACAGATGTTTTTGGTCCTTGAACACCTCCATACGTACAGTGGAATATAAAGATAATGCATTTAAAAAAAAGTTAAAATCTTAATGTGCCCTTACTCTTTTCACTTTATGAGAGGAAATGGTGATTAATTATTAGTGCAGTAGAAAATTTTTTTGTTCTTTAACCATATTTAATAGCATCGCACAGTATTATGTTGAGTTACGGAGCTTTTAATAATTTAGTGGGAAGTTGAAAGTGTGAAATACAGTGGGACTCAGTAATCAGACTCTGAATTATTGGAGAGCCTCTCAATTATGCATTTTTTCCTAAGCCATTTAAAGCTGCGTTTAGATGAGACTGGTGGAGGACAGAGATTGTTCGGCTAAGGTAAGAGCTATGCTGTGCAACTGTGTACTTTCTGTGACAAACTTTCAACTAAACAACAGGCCATCAATTTAACAAGCCCAACAATCAACTCTCCACTTAGACCTGCAATCAAAAAAAATCCATTAGAGAAGCAAATAATGTGGTCAGTAAGAGCTGTAATTACATGGGCGGCAAGGATATGTAAGAGGGGTTAATGAGGAAGGAATTGGTGGGGAGTGAGAGAGTGGAATGTAATGAGCGGGTGCATATGTAAATCAGGGAATTTTGAGTGATCGCATGTCCACTGCCCAATCCTCTATGACAGACGAGAAGAAGAGCACAAGGTGGGCACTCTAGATCTCTCCCACCACCAACTACCCAGTCCTTGGGATTTGGAGAATTGCTGGTCGGAATGACTCATACATCTGTCTGTTTGTCGGTATAGAGCAGCTGACTGAATTGCAAATGGTAAACAGGTTAATTTCATGTCACTGCTATCAGGCTACATTTACATTCAACCTGTTCTCATTAAAAAATATGTACCTCTGTGCACATTTTGTGCAGCACCGTTTTTACGTTCCTCAGTGCATGTTTTGCTCAGGTTCCAAAGAGAAATCTAAAACAAAGGCAATAAGTGACCCCCGGCACAATTTTAATTAATTAAAATATAGGTTTGTATTGCGGCAGTTCAGAATTGAAATATCCATGGATTGTTGCTAAAAGTTAGTGCTCTATCATTTTGGAAATTTGCCCTACACCAAATCCAACCCTATACCTACCCAATAGTGTTAACAAATGCAAAACTGATATAAACATATATTGGTTGATGCAACCCATGCCATTTCAACTTCCTTTTTGACAGATTTGAACTGTTTTGTTGAATCATAGTTACACGGGAGCTCCTCGCCCAGAGGCAGAATGGGGCACTAAAATCCACAGGGAAAATTCTAACCGCACCAGCCCACCCCCTTCTAATATGGTAACAACTGGCCCCTATATCACGTGACATTGAGTGACTCCAAACGCAGGAACATAGACAGAATAAGCCAACAGGAGACAGCGCTGTCTTCTACCTATGTATTAATACATATAGACAACGTATTTTAACATGCAAGGCAAGTCCCTCCCCTACACATCTCTCTCCATGACTTTAACAGTTACACTTTTATATAACAGGGCTGCAAATGAACCAATCCCACCCAAACTAACTTAACATCACTAATTTTCATGGGTAAAAAACTACGCAGTCCACTGCCAAACAATTCCAACAATGTTCGAACTTGCTGCAACATTATCTGTCTGAGATGTAGGTCACATTATCTGTGTAGAGTCATGCCATTAGCACAGAGGGGGCGCTCATTTATTTTAAATAAAATTGACCTGCAATCGTTTCATTGGATAAACGCATTCCCCATTCCCAAGAGGCTTTGCTCCATTCTACATTAGATATAGTTTACATGTATATAGATTATATATATACTTTATTGAGCCCCAAGGGGAATTCAAGAACAACCAAACAAATCAAATTGATTTTTTTTTATTGTGACCATGTTCTGCAGGATCACCTAACCATGACAAAGATATAGAGCGCGAGCAACTGATATAAATATTGGTTGGATGTTTGCAGCACATGGGGGAGGGCAGTATTTAGACGCTATTTGCAAAGACTTTAGTAACGTCATTGATTCTATTAAGCTCACGGGCCGTTCGCGTTCGCCTCGCGGCCGCTCAATTTGTGGTCCCCTGTGTAAATCCTTTGGCCGTCCCGATTGCCATTCCGCCCCTGTCCTCGCCTTTCATGTACATCTCTGAAAACCCATAGATATGAAGCTAGATATGTGTGATGCCAACGTTCAAAAGCGTCAGTTTTCAAATATCCCAGCATATTAATATTTTTTTAAAGTGATAACATGATATTCTTCAAGTAATGTGGAAAAAGTACGCTTTATTATTCGAAGCTCTGTAAATGTCTGTGAAAAGGAATAAAAGGTGTTTAACTGCCTAGTGTTCGTTTCTTTTGGAAACTGCATTGATATGTACTTGTTGGTAAGTATTTCATGTCTCCCTTAAAAGTGCACCCAGGTGTGTTTATGCCATGAGACCAGGTAGTTTACATTACATTTTGTATATGCTTTTGCTGTGAAGTTGAAATGATACATTAGTGCAACAGAAATAAATCTAAGCTGAATTGAATGTTTGGTAACACATGTATTGGGACAAATTCACATGATTTTCTAGTTGCTCATTATAGTGCCTATTATTAATATATTGGCTGTTTATTAGTACCTATAATTCCACATGACCTTATTCTAGCACTATGCCTTTAAGGCTCTTAATAAAAGTAAAATTATTTTTTGTTCAAAGACAGTGGAGAAAAAAAGTGCTTAAGATTCAGAAAATGTTAATGTAATATCATATACTGTTTTCAACATTAGTTTTTATTTTCTATTTATTTTGGATATTACAGAATAAAAATAATAGCAAATGGACATAAGGGTTTCATGTATACCGTTTCTTTTACTTTGAACACCAATAAATGTGTGATCCTTATTCAAGATGGTTTTAAAAAAATAAACCATGCAACTTTTATGATCTCTCTTATTTCATTAATATTTTTAATATGTTTCTTATTCTGCACGGGGGGTACAAACTTATGAACAGAACTCTTGTTCATCAAACACATCTAACAGTTCTCTCTACAAAGAATATGGAGTCCCACCTTTTAAGGTTACCATTGGAATACCCCTTCCAGACTCACATATAAGTATAATCGTTGTGTTTGAGCTGTGCTCTTGTATCACAGACATGCAAAGGGGTGAGCAAAAACCATATCACAAATAATTCAATGTTCTACCCCACTGATTTACACTTCAGCAGATCACCTGATGCTTTCTGGAAAGTGTATGTATAAGAAGCACACAAAGGACACTGACCCGGGTTCCAGTGAGCTGGGTAAAGTCTAGCGCACAAATCAAACTGCTCTCTAAAGTAATCGAGTCAAGTGCCAGTTTAGGCGAAATGGCTAGAAAATGGCAAGTTCTGTCAGACGGCATCTGGTCCAACAAGCGGAAATTAATCATTTTGATACGTGCGAATGTGTGCGTCTGGGCTTCTGCACACTGCTCTTGTGTGTACATAACTTTTCTTTGGTAAAGGGCAGCTAAATATGGATGTGCTGTTCTCCCCAAACTGCCCATGTCCTGATATACCTCCTCTGGTCCAGCTGTGATCTAATCTCCTGGAATTACAGGGATAACCGAATCCTGTCTGGCCCACCTGAGGCCCTGTAACCACAACACCAGACTGGAATCCCATGACTATAGTGACACCTGCAGTCAGGCTCTTAATGTCTGAGACACCTACAATTGGACCCTTGAAGTATATAGTGAAGTTAAGAATCTATATACTGTCAATTATGGTGATACGTAATGTACTACACATAGCCTCATGATCACAGACCTGGATATGATTTTATGACTTGACAATATACTGGAGCCAATTTGAATAATATGCTGGGTCATTCTACAGTGTTGTACAGTATGACAGCATTAGTAAGACCGATAACTGTTGCGACACTATTAGAATGAAGAGTTAGCATATAATAATCAATCAGTCTAGTAATACTCTAATGAGAGTTAACTACAACAATTAACTACAACATTTCCCTCACTAAATTCTTAATTTGCTGCATATTAATAGTTATTACGGTAGTGTCATGGTCAGCTGGATGGGCCAGCTCAGGCCACTGGATGGCACTCCAGCGCCCAGCGAACTGTTTCTACGCTGTTTTTCTTAAATAAACAGTCTGCACATGATCCCGAACGTCTTCACGTCCTTTTTGGTGAAATTAATGGACCGTCAACAAGGGCTCAGCGGCTGTTTAACTTCACGTGAGTTCAGAGACTATTCATCGCCTAGCAGGTGGGATTATACACCGGTTTCCGTAACTCGTTTGTGTTCACTGTTCCAGCATGGACAAGCTATTGAGGAGTATGTTGAGGATTTTGTTTCCATCTGCCACCGTGTGAAAGCGGAGGAGAACTTTATTAAGAATTGTTTTATATGTGGCTTGGATTTTGATGTGCTCAATCAAGTGCACTATGAAGATTCCAGCTGGACACTTGAACAGCTCAATGACTATGCTTTTACTCTGTGGTTTATCTTTCACTGTTGAGGAGGTGAAGGGTGACGATCTCGTACGCGGTACCGGACTGAGTAACCGCCGTGTCGTGAACGCCAAATCGAGCCTGTGGCTCGGCTCCCGCATGGCCGTTCGGCGAGCTTCGCCTTCTCATAAGAAGACCGTCTTTCCCGAGTATGAGTGTGAAATGTGACCACGGAGTACTCCCCAGTGATTGCACAGACCTCAGAGATGTCGACTTTGGTCGTGGAATCTCTGGGGTCTCCGATGGTGGCTCCACAACCTCCGGGTGGGTCAAACCTGACCCTGGCCCTGAAACCAAACCTGACTGTCACCCAGCTCTGAAACGGCCACGGAGGCCGTCAGTGAACCTTCTTCCTGCACTGAGCTGGCCAAGGAGGCCCTGGAACTTGCGGCCTGCCCTGAATCAGCTGTGGAGGCTGTTATTGAGCTTTCGCCTGGCTCTGGATCGGCCAAGGAGTCCTTTAAACTGTCAGTTCGGCCCGGGAGGGCGTCTTTGCGGATTGGTCGGCCCCGTAGGGCGTCGACACTGACTGGTCGGCTCCGGTTGGCCCAGGTGGCCTTGCCCGTCGTCGGTGCCGCCCGGGTGGGCTTCACCGCCTTCAGCTTTGCCCTGGTGGGCTTCTCCGCCGCTGCGCAACGCAAGTGGACTTCTCCGCCGTCTGCCCCGCCCTAGTGGGCATTCCCTCCGGCTCCTAAGTCTCGAGCGTCTGGGAGCCGCTCCTTTGAGGGGTGGCTATCTCATAATCAGCTGGATGGCACTCCTGCGTCCAGCGAACTGTGTGTGTGTTTGTGTCTGTTTTCATTCATGGACTCTCATTCAGTACCACTCATTTGTTGTCATGGTGTTTCATTGCAAGTCTCCACCTACTGACCTAGTTTTGAGGGTATAAAGTCTCCAAATGTTTTAATGTTTGTTACGGTCCATTGCGGTCTTCCTGTTGTTTTCTCCACCCGTGTTTCGTATGTCTCTTTGGATTTATTGTTACCGACCCACGCTAGGACTCTGACTACTCTCTTACTCTGCCTCCTCCATTGATGTTTGCCTGTAATGACCCTGATCTGTCTGTTTCTACTCTGTGTTTCTTAAATAAACAGTCTGCACTGTCATTTGTGACAGGTAGTTGTTAATTTAAGGTATTGGGTAGATTAGGGATGTAGAACAAAGTCATGTAATTACTAGTATATCATTAGCATGTATATTACTAGTATTCAAGTAATATACATGCTAATAAGCAGCTAGTTAAGAGACATAAAAGACCTAATAATAAAGTGTTACCAAGTGTGTTGAGAAACTTTATAAAATTGTGACATTTTATCTGATATAATGAAGAACATACAATATAAATTTATATATTTTGTCAATAAAATAAAATTATTTTTTACAAATAAAATAACTAATTAAAATAATTAAAATAAACTATTTTTTAAGTTGTGTACATTGAACAATGAAGGCCCTGATCAAAACAATGTGAGTAAACAGATCAAGAAAAAAAAACAAAAAAACAAAACAATGAACTGTCACAGTCACAACAGGTTCTGTCGTCACAACGCACACAGTCACCAAAGAATTAACATGATCACCTGTCACCTCCACCTGGATCAAATCATCACTCAATCAATCACAGAACCACATTAAACCAAGCCACATACAGTGTCCAGGCTCGTTTCACAGCTAGCGGACTAATTCTCTGGCAAGATTAAGCTCTATTGACAATTACTTACCTTTATACTTACTCTGTAACTTCACGTGACTTCACGTTAATCCAGCACTCAAGTTTCTCCATATTATCATCTGTCTCACTATGTATCTGCAGTTATTATTCTGTTACTCCTCTCCTGCTAAAATAAACTTCTAACTGTTGCACTTACTGTACCTCCTCTGTGTAGTCCGCTTTGTTACATGAACTAGGAAGCACAACGGCAGACGAAGTTCACAAAAATGACAAAATTTAATAATCCACTGGGTAGACATCAGGCAGGGTAAAAATCACACACAACATAACCTTGAGAACCTGACAACACAAACTACACAGAAGACAACTTATAAAGGGGAGGCAATAGAAGCAAATGAGCACGACACACCTGAACATAATCACATAATTAACGCACAACAGAAAGTAGGTCAAACTAAGACAGAACACATGGAGAATGAAAACAATAACAGACAGTCCGAGGCATTACAGAGCTCAACACTCCCATTCCTAAAGTTTTTAATTTTCATTTTAATCTAGGTCTTATTACTTTTTTATTATTTTTTTTTAATGTTAGCATGTACTGAAATCATAGTTTTAGTTTTAACTAAAGGTTGTTGCACACTGAGCCTGAATTTTTGTTTTGTTTTGTTTCATATTTGTCATCATTCTTATCAAAATACATGCTATGGATGCGAAAACGCAGAAAATCTAACCTCATCCGAATGTATTTATTTTTATGACAGACAAAAGTTTTGGAGGCAGTGTTTATTCATGACTGACACACTGTGAAATTGTATTTATTTCACACTCAGTACCTTATCCCCTACATTTACTCTAAGTGCACATTGTCACATATACGTTTCATATACTAGTTTCATGTACCTTTATTTTGCATTCTTTAGTTCCTTTAATCTTGTATCAAAAGGTAAAATCAGGTTAACTCTACATTCCAAACTGCCTGGCTCAATATAATGCCCACCCTATCCATTCAATCATAAATTTGTCATATTACATAAGAAATAAGTTTAAGGTAGCTAGTTTCAAACACTACACATCAAAGTGTCAGTGGTAACAAGATATGTACTATTTTCTTCTTTCTCAGAAATTACCATGACTGATGAAACATATTTTTAGTGTAGAGTATGCAGTATAAATTTAGACAGCCATGGTGTAAACCGACGTTTCAAAAGAGGGGAAAAAATACAGAGAGATTGATTACGGTGGTCAGAAGAGAGAAGAACGCATGTCAAATTACCATCCCTTCCTCATCTGTTGTATTCAAAACACTCCCGTAGGAGTTTTAACTACCGTTTTGAAATTGAGTTTCAAAGTTATATAAAACAAAGTATACCCGCTTTGTAAAAATATAACAAATGTAGCTAGATCCATGATGTTCTTACTCTGGAAACCCGTCCTGTCATTACATGTAATACACATTCTAGCTCTCTCAGCAACAAAGCACAAGCCAGCTGACAGTGAATCAGTTGTAAAACATCCATCATCTCTGTTTGCTGACCTAGTAAACTCTCAAAAACCTCATTTTAAATCGAAAGCAGAGGCTAAAACATGTTTTGGAGTTCTGTACCAAAGAAATGGGTTGATAGTAACTGAAAACGCATGTGTACGGGGCAATTTGTGTTGGAGTAAAGTAGTTTTGGATAAAAGTCTCCATTAAACAGTTACAGGACAGGTTAAAGAATATGAACCTCTGATTTATTAGATTGTGAGGAAAAGCAGTGAAGGTAACCACTGTAAGTGGCCATGCGCTGGCGGCAGGAACTTCTCTGATCAATGGCAGGTGGAATTGCCCACGGGTTGTACATGAGGTCAGCTCCTGAAAGGATGATAAATGCAGACAAAGTAAAGAAACAGACGAGGGCAAGGAGGAACTTTCAATGTGCTCTCTGTCACAGAACCTAACAAGGACAATGCCTGTCACACCCTGAGGCGTCTCTTCAGTCTCTGTCTCTCTCAAGGTGGAAGTTATGGTAATTCTGCTGGACTGTAAATGATGGACTGATTTTAAGTTTGTTTCTCAGGGGGCCAGGGCTGTTGATACAGTCTGGGGGTAACAAATCCATGACATCACAAAGATTAAATCAAAGCGTATTAAAATGTCCACATCTGGAATTACGATAGCTACATATTTTGCCGCCTAAGCTTTTTATGGGAAAAAGTATAAGATGATTGTTTGTATTTGAACGTACTAAAGTGAAAAAATGTAAATGATGTACTTTTCAAGTATTAATTTGTTGCTGAAAAATAATGCTAACCTCAAATTATAAACAATATAACATGTAATTATTGACTATATACTTTAAAATAAATAAATATTAATAATTACATTTACAAAATTTGTACCGTGACTCGGGAGTGGGACCCGTAACATGCGGATTATGTACCGCGAGGACCTTCTGCAGCTCGTCAGGCTGCGTGATCGAAACTGACTGGACAATACATGGCTCCTCGTACCGTGCTATGTGGTTGAGACCCATTCCATGCGGGCTAGGAACCGCAAGGACCTTCAGCAGCTTCTCAGGCTGCATAACCGGGACAGACTGGACATGACACAACCCCTCATATCGTGCTACAGGAAAGGCACCCGATACAGACTGGTTAGGAATCGTGAGGGCCTTCTGCAGCTTCTTAAGCTGCGTAATCGTGACTGACTGGGTAACACACGACTCCTCGTGCCCTGCGCCCAACTGGACATCACTCAGACCCTCTCGTTGGGTGATGACATAAACGCCTTTTAGGGGGGAAACGAGGATCGTAGAAATGGCAGACAGCTCTCCTAGCTGCAGCCCTGTACCCAGCTTAACATCACTCTGCCCCTCTCACAGATGGCTTGACACCGGGGGAAAACACACGGTACATCCAAACATTGACGAGCCACTAACAAAGGACATCCGGGATATTTATACATGTAACATAAGGCGGAGAAACAATGAAACACCATGACAACAAACAAGAGGGGCGGAGACATGAACGAGCAACAAAGACAGCAGACAAGGTAGGCAGAGACATAAGTTCATTAATAATTAGTCCAACGGGTGAAAACAGACATAAAATAGTTTGCTGGAGCTGGAGTGCCATCAGCAGACTGGCATCTCCAGCTGAACATGACAATTGTAAACTTTCATATAGACATGAGATAACTCAAATAACTGTTTCTTCGTTTGCTCATTTGGCTAATATAAAACTTGCATGCATGAATGCATTAGTACCCCTGTTCAAAGGAAGTCATATTTGTACCTTTTATGTAAGACTTGTGTTTTTTTCTTCAGCCAGCTCAATGAAAATTTGATGCAGCTATCTGCTTATTTCAAAATCTATTTTCAGATCTGTGGGATATTTTCACTAGCATCCCTAATTCACATCAAAAAGACTTCAATCAAGCCTGTAAACATCTGACAAGATATTTATGCATTGTACGAGCCATCTGTTGTCCTTGTCATCGCTTGTTATACACGCGGATTATTCTTGTAACAGTGACATCACAAGTTTGCTTTCCCTCACTACTAACTAGAAAGTGAATAATTGAAACAGTTGAAAGACCTCATGAGATACGGCTTCACCAAGTTCATGTTCCAAGATTTCATATTGAAAATATACTTATAACAGTTGGAGTGCAGCACCAAGGCACAAAAAAAAAGAGAAGAGCATGTGGACCAATTATTATTCGTATTGATTAATGCTTGGCAATGTTTAAGTCGGACAGATTTTTGTTCAGAAATCCAATCCCCAGCTGAGCTGTTTGCTTCAAAAGCAAATCCCAGCTGCATCACTCTTTTACAACACCTGTTCAGGATTTTTTTCGACACAAGCTGCGCAGGTTCTTCGCAGCTGACTCAAAAATCACTTCAAGTGCGTAAGTGGGGTGGAAAGGTAGCTTTCTTTTGCACACTAGTGTGCCAGTCCTTCTGTCATCATTCATCCTCATTGCGCACCCTTAAAGCTCCCAATTGGTTATTTTCTAGGATTGTGATAGATAAATGAAAGCTTCATTATGAAGAGTATGAAAGATTATCCCAATAACTCAATGCATCATTCACACATTGTTTAAAAAACGGAACAGGTTATGCATATAACCCTGGTTCCTTGAAGGAACGAAACACTGCGTTAAAACGCTTTGGGAACG
>JAUCMU010000063.1:20627412-20641057 GCA_032275025.1 Enteromius treurensis
TATTTATTTATATATATATATACAGATATATATATACATATATATATATATATATATATATGTTTAGTAATTGTATGTTCATACTTTATAATTGATCAGTTTTTTTGAATTATTGCGTTATTTACAAACCAGTCGTTTAGGAGTTGTCAGTATTTGATGAGATCATTTAGAAAGTCTTAGTAAATTATTAATAAATTACTTAAATTTGCATTAATAAATCGTATTATTTAGACACATGACAATAGTTGTTTAGTGAGTTAATAAATGCTTTATTAACACATGTTCCTGCTCTAATTAATGATTAAGTCAGGAAGTTATAAAGCATTAGTAATTGTCAGGCGTCTGTTTTTGTGAGCTCATCTAAAATGAGGACTATTTATAGCTTGCAAAGCATTTATACAGCAGATGTAAAGACTCATTTATCTTCCAAACAGAAAAGTTAAACAAACACAAAAATTTTATCATACAACTGTACACTTGATAAATGAAAAAGAAACCTTCAGTTCCATAAAAAAAAAAAAATAATAATAATAATAAAGTGTACAGTTAGTTGAGATTATTTTGCATATTGAAAAGAATAGTTCTGTATCACTCTGTGTTGTGTTTGTTTATTTTTTCTGTTATGAAGATAACTGAGCCTTTAAATCTCCTTTGTACATTTACAGTAGGTGTGTGTATAAATCAAGAAAAAGGTGTTAATAACTGTATTTATAAACTGCTGACTAATGACTATCATTGTTGGGACAATGCTTTAAAAAGGATGAGCTGACTATTTAAAATGCTTAACTAACGATTCATAGCTTGTTGTTATTATAAAGTGTTACCAAACTATCTTAAAAGCAAATGTCATAAAAAGTCTTCTGAAGCCATATAGTACTGTAGATACAAACAAAAATGTAAGTCATTGTTTACTTAAAATCTCAAGAGAAGTATCATTAAGACCATTTTTGCGAATCGGAAGTTATAAGATTAAAATGAACAAATTACAAACGTACAATTTTTTCTCTATGTAAAAACAATAGAAATATATGCAGTTTCTCCATTTAGAGGCATGTAAGTTTATTTACATGTCTGTTATGTGCATAATCCTGACTTCATATTCATGAGGAGCTTGTTCCTCAGTTCTGACTCATTTCAAGAATGGAAATGACAAATGTCAGAAAACATTTATGCTAAGCATCTGCTTTGGACCAACAGTCAGGCTGCAGGCAAAAATTAAGGAACCAAATATATAAATAAATAAGCTGTAATGGTCAGAGGGCATATGGAAAGTCATTGGGAAGACGCTGTTGACTGAGCAGGAGGTTGCATTGCCAGGGAACGTCACTTGGCAGCCTGGGGTGATGTCAGCTGTCAGTTTAGCCAGACTGTGCTGTGCTGTGCACATGTCCACAAGGTTGATTGTCAAAAATAAATTAATAAAACATAACATCACCGGGTGAAGCAGATAGATGTATAACTTATATAAATGTTTTGTCACCAGTAAATGTGCAGACCTTGTACCTACAAACACTCTGCATTGTCCCAGAATAGCAATATGCCACTGTAGATTCATTAATTTAACGCGATTAAAATGTATTTTGCATTGATATTGCATGGATTGTATGTCATTTATTTGTGATATGCTTACTATCTGGACATGCATGTTAAACACAGCTCATTTGTCTGTGAAAAAGAAACTGACCTAAACCATAAATTTTAATCAGACCTTGCATTAAGCAAGAAAAGCAATACTATCCACTATAGCTTGAGAAGCCTCTACAGAGGTCCATTGTGCACAAGGGTGTTTTCATGCGTTAAGCTGAATGGCGGTATGAAATCAATGGGTAAGCAGCACAAGGCATTCGTAGTGTTTTTTGTCAGATCAGAGTCGTCACTTTCAGAGACACTGGGCCACTTATCTTTTACACATCATAAAACCAGCTGCAGTGAATAGAGCCCATTCAGCACTCAGTACTTCATCCAACACAATGAGACTTTGTAAGAAGAGAGCTGTAAATTGGGAGTTCTATAGATGCTTCTCGAGCACCGTTGCCACTGCAGTATAAGGCTGAAATGTTTTTTTTTTTTTTTTTAATGTCTTTTAGGCATCACAGCCTCTTTCTGTCTCTCTCTCTCTCTCTCTCTCTCTCTCTCTCTCTCTCTTTGATTATGAAGTGAAATTGTAAGTGAAACAAAATACAGACATTGTAGGTGAAAGATGTGAGACTCTTCCAAATTTCTGACTTTTATAAATGATTGTGTCTGTTACTTTATTTTCAGCAAATGACAGTTTGTGATGATATTGCAGTAAACAAATGAGAGACCTAATTTCATATCCAATCCATTATATAAAAAGGGTTTTTGGGCATGAAGAAAGGACAGCAAAAAAAAAAGTCTAGAAGGTCACCAAGTCAAAACATAAATATTGAATTTCTTGCAAGATACATAATGTACAAGATCCTTCAATGTGTTTCCTCCTTTCTTTGTTGTTCCAAAGCCCTATGCTGTTATTTTCAAAGTGAAACACAAAGGAGAATTTTTATCTATTTAATCTATCTATCTATCTATCTATCTATCTATCTATCTATCTATCTATCTATCTATCTATCTGTCTGTTTTTTATATTGCTTATTTGGAGCTTTGCAGCTTGTGGTCATATGGGGAAAATCCATAAAGAAATGATTTAGATTTCTCTTTTTGTGTTTAGCAACGTTCAGCTATATTTGGAGCGTATGAGTGTGAGTAAATAATGACAGAACTCTTATTTTTAGATGAGCTATCTCCTTAGGGTTCATGAGTAGTGTCTATTTATTGGTCTATATTTAGCCTAATCAGTGGTCAAAGAGACAGGAAAGACAAAGACATAAAGGCGGTAAGTAAAAGAGAGAATGTGAGGGAGAGCAGACAGAGGGGCCGTTAGGTGGCTGATATCAGGTACCTGACTTCTCCCTTTTCTCAGCAGTATCAATCTGTTAGGGCAGCTTGGTGGGATCAGCTGGCTCTCTGCACCGTCTGCATGGCGAGACCGTCTTAATACACGCTGGGCTGGGACATAACTTATCATAGTGATGTTAGAAGTCAAGATAAGGGTCCTCCAAACAACTGTGTCTCACTGATAAGCCAGCCAATCCATTTAAAGGAAATTTCAGTCATTCCACAGATGCATGCAGAGCAACAGACATGCTGGGTTTAAGGAATTAAACCCATGCAAAAAAAAAAAAAAAAGGTTGTCCGAATTGTAACCCACATGTCTGTTTTTTAATAAATGACTGAATGCACATTTACCTCAAGGTGCTCAAAATGTATACAATTTGCCTTTGAAAAGCCACAACGTTTGAGCCAGACGCTACAGGACAAACGTCAGAGACTTGGCGCAGACGGCGAGAAGCCCGTGATCTTTTGACAGGGTTCTCTACCTGATGACATTCTCCAGAGGGATATCCGTACTCCCAGACCATCTGTGGATGCAGTAAGTGAAACCACCTAAGGCTCTGTATTAGCATTGCAGTTTTCGTCTCTCCTGTCTCTTCCAGACACTCGCATTCATCACCATTCACAGGCTTGTCCAAGCTTACATGCCCTGGGCATACAAAAGCCTGCTGTCACCTTCCTTCTAGCTCAAGCACCTTTACCTATTCAAATAAGAACAAAATAAATAAATAAACACATAAATAAACCGTTTATTCCCCGAAGGGATGAATGCAATGTTTGATGCACTTCAAAAGACTTCCACTGATGTGCATTCAGAGGAGTTAATCAAAACGAATTATCCATGTGATAAACAGCCATGTGCTTTGGAACACAATCAACCAATAAGACCGCACTGGCGTGGATTGAATTTATCAGCCGCCACAGTTCTGTTCCTTAAAATTTTCATTGATTGAGACTGCGTTTTTTAAACAATGTAAATAATACACTGAATATATATGAACACAGAAGTGTAAAATACGATTTTAGCAGTGCTCAATCACTCATGTCAACAAATTGTGTATTTCTAATGCTGTCTTAAACTTTAAGCTTTCCATCGTTTTATCATTTTAAATCAAAATGACTTTCAATACACATGAGGGGGTAGGGGAAAAAAAAATCTAAATAAATAAATCAAAGCGCGCTCACTCCCTCTCCTCGGCTCAGTATGTATTGGCAGTGACAGGGGGTCATACAATCTCCCAGCTCTAAATCTGCTGACATAAGAGCGGTATAAATCAAAGACATTATTGCACCTTAGTGCCCAAGGCTCCGAGGCATTTCTCATTCTCAAGGCCAGACAGAGCCAGAAGACCATTTGCACATTCAAAGCTGATGAGAGTGGACAGAACAAAAGACTGGCCTTTTTAATAAGGAAACAAATAGGATTTTTATCAGCTTGGGGTGTCAGATGAACTGAGTTTTTTGGATAAAAATGGACCTTGCCTGTGTAATGAAGCAAACAGACTCAGGAGGTATAAAAAGTTAACAATGTTTATTCAACAGAATGAAAATGAACAAAGGTGAGCAAACTGAAATTCTTCCAGGTCTGGGAATGAATGAACAAACAAAAGAGTCTTTTGTTGTTTTTTGCAGGTTCACCATCGGAGAAGGACAGACAGACGACCACAGCCACACACCACTTGTGTTGAATGAGACAAGGACAGGAATCCCTGGAGCGGAGACAGCGCACAGATTCAAGGAGCCTTCTGAATAGGAACAGGTAAGGAGCAGAGGTGAGTATGGGGACAAAGAGCATAGGTTAGAGTCCACTATCGTGAAACGAGTTTGGACATAGAGTGAACAGTGGTGTGTGGTTATAAGTGCTCCGTAATTAAGCTGGGATCGGGGACAGGTGAGGATTACAGGTGTGTAGAATCAATACTCTGGTGATTGTGATCGTTGCGTGTCTGTAAGGGTGGAGCCTGGTGTGGATGCCCCCTCCGGACCCCCCTCAACCCCACTTTCAGGGGATGAGACGGCAGAATTTAGAGAAGCGGTCAACTATGACCAAAACACAAGTGTTACCTTCAGAGGTGGGCAGGTCTGTGATAAAGTCGACTCCTAGGTGTAACCAGGGGCGGTTAGGTGTCGAGAGGTAAAAGCTTTCCTGCTGTTAAGTGTCTCGGAGTCCTAGACATAGCACATTCCCAACACCCTCTCACGTACCTCTGCACATCCTGTTCCATTCGAGGCCACCAGAACTGATCTTTCATGAGTGGGAGGGTTTTGTTGGTCCCTGGATGCCCAGTGACGTGTGAGTGGTGTGGATTAGAGGGATGCACCCTGCCTCAGGAACAAAGCAGAGATTTGGTGGGCAACCCGGTGGAGGAACTGGAGCGGGGTTGGCTGCGACTGGAGGGGTCACCCACTGAATTGGACTAACAAACATGTGTTGAGGAATGATGGGGTCTTTGGTTTCCGGTTCGTCCTTGGGTGCATTGATTCGGGAGAGAGCGTCAGCATGCACATTTTTGGATCCTGGTCAGTAGGAGATGGAGAAACTGGAAGCGAGTAAAGAACAAAGCCCATCTGGCCTGACGGGGATTAAGTGTCTTAGCATCACGGAGATATTGTAAGTTAAGATATTGGTCGGTAAGTACCTGCAATGGATTCATTGACCCCTCCAGCCAGTGTCTCCATTCTTCCAGTGCCAGCTTGATAGCAAGGAGCTCCCCATTTCCGATGTCGTAGTGCATGAAATCCTGGAAGATGCTTGGTGCGTTGGCAAGCCCATACGGCATTACCAGGTTTTCATAGTGCCCCGTGGGTGTTATGAAGGCAGTCTTCCATTTGTCACCCCGTCTAATCCGGACGAAGTTCTATGCGCTCCGCAGGCCGAGTTTTTAGAACACCTTTGCGCCTTTCAATTTCTCCAAAGCTGCTGAAACAAGGGGTAGAGGATATTTGACTGGTACCGTTACCTTGTTTAGTGCTCTGTAGTCAATACATGGACGGAGTTCACCATCTTTCTTGGCGACGAAGAAAAAGCTTAAAGCAGCAGGGGAAGTTGAAGGTCGTATATAGCCGTGTGCAGGGTTCGAATTACAAAGTGGCTTTCGGGGGAGCCCTATTTTCCGATCCTCCCTGACTGACTTTAAGGCTTTTGATGCATGTTAGGGCATTTAAAACAATAGGTTTACAGTAAACCGATTGTTTACATAGTAAACTGTTTACTTCAAAACGCAAGCGTCATTCAGTGTTGTCAGTGTAAAGGCAAACAGCTCTGTCCACGGTTCTGAATCAACCGCGCTTAGGCCTACATCATGCTAATCATGATGAAAACAGAATAACTCACATAACAATCATAAAAAAATACATCAAAATTAAATAGGATTAGGGCCAATCCTCACAAATGCACAGATCAAGTAATTCCATGATTCTTACCTTAAATCAAAAGAGACCACAGAGGCCTTTCTTTTTGACATTCTTATTAGTATCCACAGAGTGTTCCAAAAAACTAATATAGTGTGTTTTGAACTTGAAGTTAAGCTAACATTTAAATACGTACTACCAACTCAATGAGAAGTTCAAGTGGTGACGTAAACCTAGTAATTTCAGTGCAGCGCCGCCACGCATGGATGTTCACAGCAGGAGACAGCGGAAAATAGTGTTCAGAAATAGTAATGTTTGAGCGAAAAAATACGCAACATTGACACATTTTTAATATCATAATTTTTTTCTGGAACCTTAATGTACAGAAAATCTAAATCTTTATGCGACACAAAAATGGAAAGTGTTTTAGAGCTCCCCCTAAATGTCTCAAAGTAGGCTTTCAGGAAAGCCCAGGTCCTTTTCAGGGGAGCCGAGCTCCCCTTAGCTCCCCCGTAATTCGAACCCTGGCCGAGTGCCAGTGCCTCCTTGATGTACCCCTCCATTGCTTTGGTCTCAGGAATAGATAAGGGGTAAATATTTCCTTTGGGCACTTGGGCATCCGGGAGCAGATCAATAGCACAGTCCCATGGGCGATGTGGAAGCAGATGGGCAGCTCTCCTGGGGCAGAAGGTGTCTTGGAAGTTGGTGTACTCTTTAGGGATTTCAACAGACTGCTTATCAACGAGACTCTCAATAGAAGTGGTACATACAGTACGAGTAGTGGACGCGATGATTGAAGAGGTAAGTTGGGGAAGCATGCAGGACAGCACTGCAAACCCCACTTGAGGCTTTCCCATTGCCCCGGGAAAGGATAGGTTCGTGCTTTGCAAGCCACGGACGCCCTAACACAAGATCGATTTTGGAGCCCTCCAGAAAAGACAGTTCATCTTCGTGACAAAGGCCCACACAAAGTTTCACCGGCCCTGCACGGCGTCTCACATTACGTTCGGAGAAAGGTTTACCCGTAATGGATTGGACTTGGTAAATCAGATCAGTGGGCGAAGTCTTTATTTTCAAACGCTGTGCTAGGTACACGGGCGATAAAGTTACCAGCAGAGCCAGAATCAATCAGGGCAGCCATTGTAATTGAACATCACTGGCAGTTAGAGTGACAAGGGTGGAAAACGGCTGCATATTTTCACTCATAGGAAGTATCGTACTCCCCACCGGTCTTGGGGACGAAGAGGACAGTCTTTTAATAATTGAGTCGGTTGTCCACAGTACAAACAAAGTCCCTTGGTGATGCGGTGTTGGCGCTCTTGCGGAGAAAGGCGGCATGTTTACTTCCGTCCCTTTAAGAGCTGCACGCATCTAATATACTGCAACATTTTCTCTTGATTGTTTTCTTTCACTTTTGACACAAGCAATTGTTTTTAACGCTGTGTTTTTGACAGTATTACCACAATCACATGTGATAAATATCTTAGTTTAATCGACAAGACTTTAAAACGAATCATGTATATTTGTGATTGCGAATAAGTGTATAGTGTCCGATGAGTGTAATTTTATCAATGAGTTAACACTGAAGTGAATGATTTTTGTATTATTTTTGATTCTCATGAAAATACGGGACAAAGTGCGTCCCTTTTAAGCTTAATACAGGACGCTTACTTTTGTTCTAAATACGGAACGATTCTGTATTTCAAGGGACGGTTGGCAACTCTAGACAGAGGGGACAAACGACCTAGTGTGTCTCTGACATGATTTGCATGATTGGCTCATGCGTCACCGGCCAAACTGGCTGGTAAGTTTTTATCAATACCCACCAAAATGATTTTTTACCTGCATTTGGCGGGTTGAGGGGTGTTAATTTCGAACCCTGGTCATGATGCTTTGGACAATCAACTATTAATTATGGTTATTTATCTATTTATAGTTAATTATCAAATCCAGTTTTAGCCAGTGTTGTGTTTTACTTAATTTCTGTATAGGCTTTTTACCCAGCTATACTGATAAGACGTTTGGCTGAGTTAGTTAGCCTTGAGTAGAAGTTTGCTATGTGTGTTTGTTTTTCTCCTCTGTAAAGTCAGAGGATGGTCTGTTACGGATGGAGGATCCATATTTGGTCCTGTCTGGAAGACCTGGCGCCTTACAGGTGGGGAAAGTTGTGCGTACTTGTGGTGGTATTTTTATTAATTTATTAATTAATTCTATCTCTGACTCCTGGTCTTGATACAACAAACACCTGGTCTTTTGGGTCTTAACTGTTGTTCCCCAATATGTATAATAGTGTAGTAGTGGTGTCCCATTTCTTAGGGGAAAGTTTTTAACCCTTCCCCTTTCCACTTCATTTCAAGGGGCAAGGGGAAGGGGCGAGGCGTAGGCAAAAGGTAGAAAATAGAATTGGGATTGGGCCTTTCCCATCGCAATCTGCATTTGGTGCTTATCATTGTATTTCAAAGGTGCAAAACAGATTTCAGTACTTTAATAGGTTGGTATATCAACATTATATCAGTTAATAAAATTAGAGAATTTAACAAAATTTAAGTTAAAACCTAAAACTTGTTACCGTGTTCTTTACATCACAGCTGCCAGTTTTTCTCTGTAAATTTGATTGGTTTCTTTTGTTTGTGTGTTGTTTTGTTTTTGTTTTTTGCAGTGTGGTGAAATTGGAATGCAATAAATACCAAAGACATCCAAATTAAAAAAAAAAAAAACATCACAAGTGTCCCAACTGCCATCTCCTGAGGAATTACTAGTACTTTTTTTTTGACTCTTTGTAAGGTAAAAATACCACCATAAGTATGCACATATTATGAGTGCAATTACTCAAGTACATACTGTAGCATTGTTTTGGATTTTCAGAAAGTTCTGCTGCAAAATATTCACCATAAAAGCTGCATAATCAGGCTGTGACCTCATCCTTATACCTTTAATTTAGTCTCTTTATGTTCAGTGTTAGAAAATACAGTGTGTGAACACTAAGTGAACCAGGAGTAAATTTACAGCATATAAAAATAATTCAAAAATCCTAAAAGAGACATTTTGTAATGCTTTTAGACAGGATTCAAAAACAATTATAATTTAGTAGGATTTGGGACGTAGAATATGGTCATGCACAATATGTGTTTTGTAAATACAAATTATCAACCAATTTGTTAATATTAGGCATGTTAATAAGCAACTATTATTTGCGAGAATTGTTCTCTAAACCCAAAGGGTTACAAATGTTTGATTAGAATAAAAATATGACGAGTTCATTTCCAAAAAAAAAAACAATAACTCCATTTATATTTACATTTTATTTATCAGCTGTTTTTTTTTTTTTTTGTTTTTTTTTTGAAAGTGGCATTTATGGTTTTTTGTAAATAGACTCTTCATATTATATTGGTTATAATGTTATGACATGACCTTGGTTACACTCCTGTCCTTTAGAATAATGTGCAAGTGATAAATTCTCAATTCTTTCTTCAGTTTCATATAAGAGAATTTGTTTGATTTTAAACTCATATTGTACTTCTTTCTGTTCAGTATCAGTGTCAACAGTGGCAATGATGGACATACACAGCCTTTTAGCTCCGGCTGAGCTACTGGCATCAAGGGTGTTGCGTGGTAATTACTGTTGATCGTGTAAATGCAAGCCACAGCTCTTAGCCGATACTAAATTACTTCAGCCAATAAAAGTGCTGTAATTACCAGGCTACAAAAACAGTGATGAGCTGTCGACAGCATACAGACTGTTCTTCTGCTGTCAAAACTGTTTAACCCCAAACCACTGACCTCTTCAGTCTACTCATTGCTAAAAGACCTCACACTCCTATATGTATCAGCAGAGCTGTGTAAGGCCTTGTACGTGAAGCCAGCAGTGGCAGATGTTTGATCGCCAAGTCACATGACCTGAAGTGAAATGTGTCCTTATTCTGTGCAAGACATGTGTCAGCGCTAAGAAGACTGGCTGGACTGTCCCCAAGGCTTTAACACATGGACCGAGCTTCAGTAGTGCCTTTTATTTACGACTCCATTTAGCACAAGGACATGACAGCATGTTAATATGGCCGTCCTTTGACTCTGCTCATCCTGATTTATCTGGCGGGTGCTGTAGTTATTCAGGGCGCTAACGGAGTCACACCGACAAAAATGGATGTCATCCAATCAGTGCTAACAGTTCTTGATGCCTTAAGGAATGACTTTTAATACTGGCCTCCTGTGTGCCACACCTCTGCCTGTACATGCTAAAGCTTCAGAACGATTATTATCTACAACAATTTATTCACATCTCTATCCACGTTCCTTGAAAGAGCATAATCAGCACATCTCATTAAAAAGTACAGGCTATTTTGTTTCTTTTTCTACAGCTTCCTTTTTGGAGAACAACAAATCTATCAATCAATCAACTTACCAGTGACCTAACTTGTGTACACGATCTACTGATTCGTGAGCCCGGGAGCTGATTGGCACGCACCCTACCTTTCTGGAGCTGGATAATTTCAGTTGTGTTGCTCTCCGATAGCTCTCCGATTTCATCAAAAATATCTTATTTTGTGTTCCGAAGATGAACAAAGTTCTCCTGTGCTTGGAACAACATGAGGGTGAGTAATTAATGACAACATTTTCATTTTGGGGTGAACTAACCCTTCAACCTGTAACTTCTTGTATGAAATCCTAACTTCTAACTTCAACCCTTAATTTTTATTATTGACCTCTGTAATGTTCTGAGTTTAGGCTGCTGTTAGTGTTTATCGCGATCCCACTTCTTCAGCGGACAAAGGCAAGGCAGACTGAAAGTCCAGTGCGAAAACATTTAATAATAAAGTTCCCAGATAGCTGAACGAATGGGCAGAGATTAGTGCTGACAAAACATATAAAACAAACAGCACAGATACTCACAGAGACGTACTACATTAACAAAGGATACACAAGACTGAAATGAACTTGGTTAAATACAGAGACTAATTACATTCAAGCACAAGGCACCTGGGGAAACACAGCTGGGAGACAATTACATACTAACGACCGGGGCGTGGTTACAAATGACAGGAGCACAGGAGGGAGAAAAAACAAAGCACGTGGACATGAACTGAAAACATAAACAAAAAGTCTCATGGAACGCCTGAGGGCCTGACAACCTCATTCTGAACCCTGACCACTTACCCTTTCATTTATCATGGACCCTGACCCTCAGTCTTTAGAACATATACTTCCATTAAATAAATAAATAAAAAAGCAGTACAATAACTATTTTGGAGGATCATATGGTAATATTTTGGGGAAATTATATAAATTTCAGTCATGACAACTCTTAGGATAGATTGACAAATCTTTTATTAATGTAAAGAGATTGTGCATTGGCCATGATTTACTATACTGCTGCTGCTTCCTTCTACTAAATGCTTGGATCATAAAATTAAAAAGAAACAGGCTGCTATAGAGAGGAAGATTCCCTTAGCAGATCTAGGCAGGTGGTGCTGGGGACATGGGCTAAAATGAAGACAGGCATAGCTATTAGATGGGCCAATTAGGATGCATGTAGCATTTCATGCCTGAACTATTCATTTGTATTGTTTGATTCATGCAAAACAAATTTCTGAATAAATAAATAAACAAATAATAATAAATACATTTTTGGCCATGACTGTAAATCCCAGCTCACACTGAAGTCAAAACAAGCAGCTTTCTCTTGGTCAACACAGCGAAGACCAACTTGAGCATGGCGTAGGAAAATATTTTTCCTAATTGTGCAGATTCCTATCGAAATGACTTGACTTGAACTAAAAATTCACTAAATGCTGTGTACCTCTAGGATGTATAGTAGAGCGGAAGTAGGAATTAGGATCAGAAGATGGTAAAAGACTGGATTTGTGTGCTATGATGCATTAATAAAAAGTCAAGTCTTAAGAAATTGCTTTGTTTTCAAGCTTCTAAACACACATGAAAAGCACATTTTCATATGCTACAGTGTAGCAAGGTGTTGCTTTGTTCTTATACTACATATGTGTAGTGTGCGTCTTTAATCCGAAAGCAGCACCTCACAACACTATGTGGTTATCAGTCATATGGCAGCTGCTGAAACAGTCTAGCCTGTGAGTGAGGCTGCAGAGGGGGAGCAGAGGTAGACGGTAAGCAGATTTGTTCCAGTCATTTATCTTTCAGGTGTGTGCACCCCAGCGGCCCACCGGGCCCCAGCAGTCTGGCTTTGCCGACTGGATGTGTCTGCCTCATGCTCTGCAGAGCCTCATCAAAGACCTCTCATACTGCAGAATCACTACCCATCTGCTATTTTACACAGAGGTTACCTGAGGACCTCCCAAATACATACACAAACACGTATGTACCACTGAAAACAGTACTTGGAGGAAATGCTGCAGGAATTTAAACCCCTTATGATTCAATACAGGCTGTCACATCTTCAGCTATGTGCAAATTACTAAGAAAAACGTCTCAGCACTGTGAGGAAAAAACTACTGTACTGTATAGATCTAATCACCTTAAATGAACCCCCAAATCACATTACGATTGTGTTGTTCAGGAGAGCATGGCAGCTCGTAGCCGAATAAGGAAGTGCAATGGTGGTCGCTTTTCTGTGCGACTCAACAGCTCAGAGGTGCAGTGTGCAGATTAAGAGAAAATGAAGTTATCCTTCGCAGAACACAAGCCCTACATCAGCAGCGTGGGAGCCCTCTTGTCCTACTCCCTGAGGATAGGTTCGGCAGGTTTTTTGAAGGTGGCTGTGATGTCTGACACCAGTGCTGCAGCCCAGTCACAGCACCCAAGAGACTCTCCAGAGATTCGCTTCAGAGGCTGTCCAAATCAAGTGCATTTCACGGAGCCACAGAGAAGTACAAACTAATAAAAACTGTTGCCATTCTAGATGGCTGGTTTTCCTCTCTGCATGATGGTACAGTTTAAATCCATCAGATATTTGTTGCTTCAGTGTGGGAACTTCTGAGACAACTTTTCCTTTCCACTTGAGTAGAGTTTATAATTGAATACTTGGATAGTTTCAAAGTGACAGATCACCATCAACTTTGGGAATGGGATTTTCTTGATGGTTGTAATGTAGGTTGATGGGCCAAATAATATTAGGGACAACTCTCAGTATTAACTAGTTGCATATTAGCATGCATATTTACCAAACTATCAGTAATCTGAACATCACTTTTATTTATATAGCGCTTTTAACAATACAGATTGTAGAAATGCACTGAACATTATCAAATAGGAGAATAAAGTGATGGTAATGTACACTTAAAAAAAAAAAAAAAGAAACAGAACAGTTAAACAACACCATGTAAATCCAAGTCAATCACACTTCTGTGAAATCAAAATGCCCACTTAGGAAGCAAAACTGATTCACAAACACTTTCACATGCTGTTGTGCAAA
>JAUCMU010000063.1:20642574-20665920 GCA_032275025.1 Enteromius treurensis
ACACACATACTGTATAATATTTACATTTACATTTACATTTATTCATTTAGCAGACGCTTTTATCCAAAGCGACTTACAGGTGGGGACAAAAACTTTTATTTTGGATGTGATTAATCGCAATTTAATTTGGATGTGATTAAAAGACAATTTAATTTAGAAGTTTAATAAATACTTTAAATATAAATATAAATACAACATTATTTAATAAAGTAAATGGTGCTGTTTTAAAGCTTGCCAGTGCTCGTTCATTTTTACTGCAAAACATACTCATTTGTGTTCCACAGGAGAAAGAACCCCATTTGGGTTTAAAACAACATAAAGGTGAGCAAATGATGACAGAATTTTCATTTCTGTGTAAACTGTTCCTTTAATAAAGATTTATGTGGCTTTTAGTCCCTGCGAGAGTCCCCTTTGTCTGGGTAACAAATGGATAGAGTCATTTAAAAAACAATAATAAAATGTACTACCTCCGCTAAGATGAATGTGCTCTTCACAGTGGCGCAAGTTACTCCTCCCACAAAAAAAGGCTCATTTTAAAACCAAAGGAGATAACAAAAATGGTAGGTTGCTGCATGAATCATCTGAACAGCAGTAGTGGCAGCTTAACATTTGGGCTACTGGTAAAACACCAAGGATCAACACTGATAAAACCCGTGTTGATGCACATTAGCTGTTAACCCATGTCTTCTATCATTTAACCCCTGCCAAGACTCTGGTGTAATCGATCCTCTCATTATGACAGGTCTAAAATTTGGTTTGTCACATCCAAAGCACTGTTGAGAAAGGAGGTGTCACCGTGTGACCCCCCTTCTGCCTAAAGACAAATTAAGCCATCGATTTTTCTTTTTGTACCTCAACTGCTATTGATCGCACTGTGTCGTCTAAAATTACCCGAGCTAACATCGTATCCATTTCCACTAGCCAATCTGACACAGAAAGCCGCCCTTCCTATTCACATACACATATATAAACACATGCAGGGATCATGTAGCATTGTGTTCCACATTTCACTGGGTGGCTGATGTATGCAACAAACACATCGCCTGAAAGCTGCAGGGTGCTTTAAAATGCTGCTGTATAATAAGACACAGCCGAGGTACATAAAGCACACATCCGTCATACAGAAACTACTGCGAGCTGTGTATATTAAACATTGGTTTTCTGCTCGCATGCACTTGCAGCTGAATCAAAGGTCTGGACCATTTAACTGAAGCAAATATGACTTCAAATTTAGATTTTTCTCAGGTGCTGTTATTTACTAACTTCACTGCTTATTAAAAGTGGAGGTAAAATGCAATCCTTTCTGCATTTTTTTTTTTTACATCTCCTGCAGACAATCTTGTTGATAAATTGAGTGTGAAGAGATTATGTGACTTCCATCACTATGCACACATGAAGGCACTGCAATGTTTAGTTACGAACAGAACCACATGGAATCTGTGAATCCACAGAACTCCACAGAAGCTCCATGGATTTGGATGGAACTGGAATGTCATTCACAAAGTTCTACAGAGTTAACTTCATTACACTTTTAGAATGTGGTGTCCTCAGATGTGTTTATTTATTAGTAACATTATTGTGAGTGTGAAACCTTTCTGCAGCTTTTTTTCCAAAAATAAGTACTTTATTTATTAAGGTCTAAATTCACTTTATTTTAAGGTCGAATTTTCTCTATTAACAAGCCATTAAAGGGGCAACTAGGTGACTTTGTTTCTTCAGTAGAACTCAAACCGTTGCAGTCAGTCATTCATATAATGGAAATCAATGGCAACCAAACGTTCCAAAGCTCTGAGAGTCAAAAACAGAACAGTATTTATATAATTTTTTTACCTCTTTTACACCAAAATCTCTGACTGTCCTGAGCTCATTCACAATGTCAATGTGCTCTGACACATAGACATATAAACAAAGATAACTACTGTAATGAGGCATCTACGTGGGAGCATCACGCACCAGATGTTGTGAATGAGGCCAATCGTTTCACCTCAATGTATCTCCACGAGCCGCAGGGTTTAATTTGGTTTCGTCTGTGTATGTTTTTTGAATCTCAAAGCTTTGGAATGTTTGGTTGCCATTGAATTGCATTATATGATTGACAGACAGCAATGCTTTGAGTAAAAAATCTTTGTTTGTGTTATACTGAAGAAAAAAGTCACCTATATCTTAAATGCCCTGGGGGTAAGCATCAAACTTTCATTTTTGGGTGAACTATCCCTTAAACTATGACTTTTTGCCTCAATAAATGCATGATTTTAGAGCATGATCTAATGGTCCGAGTGACAATGCTTCTATTTGGCATGCTTAAATTAATACATTATTATTCATTACAAATTATATTAGCCATGTAAAGGCTGACATGAAATAATGGTCTTTTAAACTTTCATTTTTATTTTATTGTTCGTTTAATGAAAGCATGAACCGTCAGCTAAAGTATTAGACACAATATTGTAATAGATACATAAGGCATACTTAATAGTATAATGGTGAGCGTGATTTCACCAAGTGCAAGATGTTCCTGGATCAAATTTAACACTGGATCCTTGTGATCCCAATCAGAATCGAGGGAAAATTTTTCTGGAAATATCAGATTTAGGCCTATAATCATGGTTAGGTAATGCCACGTGCTTTTATGCTTTCTGTCCAGTGACATCACCCGCCTATACGATTTAGAGCCGTCACGCTGGAGGCGTTCCCATAGCATCTGGTCGAAGCGGCGTCTTGTTTTTTCGAGGAACTATGGTTACATACGTAACCTAGAGACGTTATCTAACATTACACCCTAAAAGAACATTTTTATTTTTTTATAAAAAGATTATATTTAAATGTATACAGCTTGAGCAGAAAGAAGTTTAGGCATCAAATATTTCCGATCATCTGGAACTACACATAAAAATGTTTTTGGTTGATAAACATTGGTTTAAAAACACTATTTCACATTTACTGATATAATGCAGTATTAGTAAACTGGACTATGACCATTTCAAAGTCTAAAGTAATTCCCATCATCAGCTACTCCCATACTAATCATTTCTGCTACATGGCAGTATGTCTTTTGTTTCAGCATCTGTGTAAATGTGTCTTTTCCACCAGACTCCAGAAGGGGCTTTTATAGATCATGCTTTGTGCTCTGTAATAATTGGTAATCTCACCCACGCTCCCTTGACTGCCAATTAGGGCTCAGCCTCAACTGGGTCTATTTACCCAAAGTGCTTTCCACTGAAGACGTCTCCTTATAATGCATTACAGAAACCGAGATCCGATCCACAGTCTCCCTACACACTGAGCACTGTAGATATGAAGAAATGCATAATTTAAGGGAACAATATATCTACATACTGTAACTACTATAGAAAATATAATTGTATATGTATGTGGCACAAAATCAATGAGGATCTCAATTAGAGTTACATGATTTGAAGGATAAGTATATTTACACCACCCACAACCACAAAATAACCAAAATTGACTCAAAACAGGGAAAAACAGTAGCTTTTTAAGCAGCCAGCAATTACCTTTTTAAATTGGTTCATTGATGTGAATAGTTTGAACTGTCCAAATCAACCAATTCACATCATTAATTCATTCTCATGCCACTCCAAACTTGTATAATTATTTTTTTTTCTGTGGAACAAAATAGATGACATTTAAATGTTAGAGGTATATTAACTTAAAAAGAAAAGGTTGTTCATTTTTTCAATTCTAATCTTGTTTACTTGTATACACAAAACTGATTAAAAAGCAATAAATACTGAAAGGATCTTAGCTATGACAAGGTTTATAAAACAACAAGAAATTCTTTGATTTTCCTCTCTTGTTAGCGGCGAGGCTGGGCTGCTTACAGGTTATTGGTGTGAAGGACCTTGGACACACAAGTAATGAGTAGATATCCAACACTGCAGCCGCTCTCTCACTTATTATCCATTTTATACCATTCCAAACTGCATCAGTTCCAGTCCCTAGCAAGATTTGCTCCATCTCTGATGGAGAGAACAGCAGTGGATCCTACCAAAAACAACATCCTTCTAAAAAGACCTTAATATAAAAGCTTCTTTTCTCAATAATGGAAATTCATGATGATTTATCTGATTTGCAGAAGTGTACACAAACTTTTGTCCAATAAAAGGCTCCCAAGAATGAAAATGTTCCTCCTGTCACTTTCCGTGGTATACCTACATCATTTAGGAAGCAAAAAGCTTGTTTTACCATTGACCGTAAATTATAAACATTAATTATACAGAAGCTGTGGTTTAGCAAAACCTTAAATTAAAAGATTTAACGACGTCCAGCAGGGATAATGTTTTTTTAGGACGAAACTTAGCAC
Organism: Enteromius treurensis; assembly: GCA_032275025.1. Classification (NCBI taxonomy): domain Eukaryota; kingdom Metazoa; phylum Chordata; class Actinopteri; order Cypriniformes; family Cyprinidae; genus Enteromius; species Enteromius treurensis. The sequence continues at coordinate 20,646,896 of JAUCMU010000063.1, forward strand.
TTCCAGTTAATCTTGGAGTACGTTTTTTTAATGGATTCTTAGTTAAATTCCTGACATAAGATCTGTTGTGAACTCAAGCTAAAGATATTTCCAAAATTTAAATTGGAAATACATGCCTTAATATACATTTCTGCAAGCCCGTAATTATATACCTTACTGCATGTGTTGCTGCAGTTTCAATGTCATTTAAAATGTCATACTTTTGTATAAAAAGAAATAAAAGTTGTGAGAGTTTTACTGCCTTTAGTGTTCATTTTAACACAATCACTGCAATGCTTTACCTTTTACCTTTGCATGGACAAAAAGTCCTGTATGTAAGGAGTTTTTGTCCATGCACCTGGCCCCTCCTCCTCAGACTTGACGCACACACAAGTTGCCAGATTGACGACACCAATGAGAACTGAACCTTTTTGTTTTGGCAGCTTCCGTGAATTAAATACGCTGTGTTTTCCACCAAATGGCAACTCGGGGTGCTTACATACAATAAAGTAAACTGGACGTTCTGCAAACATATTTTGCTTTGGTAGAGTCAAAAACGTACATACTGTACAGCACCTTTAAGTAATCTTTAATTCTCATCTAACTTCAAAGCCATGTGCCGTCAACATCTTAACATGCTCTCAACAAATTACCACCGCTGATCAATTCCGCTTTAATCGTCTTGAGAATTCTGAGAATCCATCAAGCAGCTCTTTGAAACTCAAGGTGTTAGAAACATCAGCAAAATAGACCGAGATGAAAACATCACAGACGTGAGGAGGAACAATGGCATTGAGTGTAGGCGAAGATTCTGTAACCTGAATGTAACTCCATGGGGACTACGTTTTCGTCAAATGTCAAGGTTTGAAATTGGTGATTCAAAGTCACTGAATAGGGCATACTAATCGAGGACACATACACAACAATACCTTCATATAACCAGCATCCAACAACATTTTTTTCTCTATGAATGAGGGTGAATTTTTTCACTTTTTAGTTGCATTAGTCAAAAAATTATTGTTCAAACACTGCATTAAGGATAGTTCACCCTAAAATTATAATTGTGTCGCTTTGAACCTGTATGACTTTTTTTATTCTGTGGAGCATTAAAGAAGAAATACTGAAAAATGCTCTCTTCACTTTTGTGTAAAATGGAATAAAACCATACAGGTTTGAAATGACAGGATTTTAATTTGGCTTTACCAGGAGAAATGTTAGCCAAAAAGGGGTTAACAAATCCTAGTAGAAACATTGAGTGCTTGTTATGTTATAAACACTCACATTCAAATGCATGCACACACATTGTCACCTTGATTCACCGTGACTGCAGGGCCATTAGGGAACCAAAGCAGATATTAAGGAGGCCACGTAATAAGTGCATGTTTTCTCATATCTTTATAAAGTACTCAAAGAGATTAAACAGCCATTGCAAAGTGAAGGGCAATGAGGTTGCCGGTAGAGTGAAGACTGAAAGTATAGCAGGCAGTACAGAGGAACAGCTCCCTCTAGTGTAAAACTGCACATCAGTACTGTGAAATAAAAGGCCTTGGGTCAAATACAAACAAACACATATCGCAAGAGCTGTCATAAAATTTAAGATGTTGTTTTTAAAGGATTGCTTCACCTGAGCAATTGTCCATCTAGTCAGAGACTGGGACTGGCAACTACTGATTTGGGATTTACTCAGTCAGGTCTGACTCTTAAATTGTTGGCTCACATAACAGGAGACAGGAGTGAATTAAATAATGTCAGTCTGTCTCTGAAAAACTGTCAAGCCTGTGTCCTCTAACTTGCAATAGCCTTTAATAATAACTTCATAACTCCGTATGACATCACTCAATATGAATTTATGGGATTTTTTACCAATTTTATCATTTGGAAGTTAAGAACATGTTTGATCATAACATAGCTTCACATTTATTTAATTGCACACATTTAACAAACTGCGTGAAGCATCATTATGTATTTTTATTACTTTAAAATTCATTGTTTTGTAACTACTGAAAAGTAATCTGAACAGTTTAAGGTTATTAAAAGTTCAAGCCAGTCTCATAAAGGAAAAAAAGTGCCTGTGCACTTTGTCAAATTATATTATATAAAGTTGCTTTTTGTACATTTTTTGGCACTTTCAAGGGGAAAATGTCCAGTGCTTAGCACAACAGTACATTCCGTTTTTTTTTTTTTTTTTTTTTTTTTTTTAAAAAGATTAATTTTAAAATAGAATTTTTTTATAATTTAAAAAAGAAAATTAAATTTAACCAAACCTTACCGTCTAAGTTAAAAACAATTTCACCTAAATTTTCACCTACAGCCATTTTGTCATAACTCATGTTTCAATGGACTTGTACCCAGTTGTACCAGATAAGTTACCAAGCATGTTTACCAAGTCTAATTATTTGATGCAAACATAAACATTTATAATTGTTTTAATACCCTATATAGTAAACATGTTTTAAGGTCATAACATGGGATTTGTGCAAGGAACCCTGCATAGATAAAACATCCACTAATCGGTAATATGCCTGTAATAATATGCCTGTTTAAAAGTATAAGAAACAAGAGTTCATTTCATTTGGAAACAACACCATTTTTTTATGTAGGTGTGTTTTGTTGTTGTTGTTTTTTTCAGATAAACTGGAGTTTCAATAATGCAGGAGACTTGTTTTTCAAGTGAGTTAGGGTTGCAATTTTACAAATGAGAGTATTTAAATACAATATTGTTCTAATTACAAAAATCTGAAAAGAAAAACAAACAAACATCTATTTAATTTGAGATATTGGCATTGGTATCAATATCTGTAACATTGTCAGTTGGTTCAATACAATAGTGGTAAACTCAACCACTGGTTGAGCCCGTTGTGCTGTGTCAGGCTGGTCTGGATCACTGTCAGTATTACATTTTTTATTTATCACCCCCCAAAGAACAACAACAAAAAAACAGACAGCTGTATCCTGCTGCATTGTGGGAATTCAGAAAAAAACGAATCAGATCAGATCCCTGTGATGCAACATCCATCCATCAGTATAAAAAAGCAAAAGCAACAGTTGTTCACATCTCACAAATACAGAGAATCTTCCTCATTCACTTTGACCTGAGTTCCTCTCAACAAGTACACTTTTTATTGAGAGCACTAAAGAGCTTGACTGAAGAAACTATTTGGTTCTGCGTTACTTTCACTGACCTCGGTGGGACCATTTTCTCAGTGGTTGGTGTCTGAAATGACTCCACTTTAAAGGTCTGTAATTGAGTTCTACCTGTGGCCGCGAGACAGCGAGAGTAAAGCCACATGTGTTCAAGTACCCAGCGCTGAAGTGGTCCCCCCCCCCCCCCCATTAAAATAAGGTGCAGCTTAAGTATTTAAACTCAAAAAGAAACAAACTGACAAGATGGATAATACAACGGAGCATTGGAAATTGCTAGTGCAAAGAAAGTCGCCTTCTTTGCCTGAATATAAAGTCATTGCTACACAGACCATTACTCAATCGACCAAAAACCACCACGCATTCAACCTGCAATCATGAAATGGGGGGGGGGGGGGGGGTTACACAATTAAATACATTCAGTATTATCCGGACCACCTTAGTCAATGCGCACTCTGTTTTTTCTCCACTGTATTGCAGGACTATTTCAGGCCTTATGCGGTAGACCTTGTATGACCTCATGATGTGAGGACCAGGTTGTTAGTGCTCAGGATTCTGCAGGCTCCAGCGCGTTCCCTCATTAGTGGAAGTGCAGAAGTTTCACAGTGGCTGTGGAGTGTGACACTGCTACCCACCGCCAGCTCGAGTCCTCGGGTCGGGGCAGAGCTCATCAGAACCTCTGCAGGAAACAGTTTCAGGTCGATGCTCTGAGAGTAAACTTGCGGGTCATGGCGGAGGGGGCGTAGTGGGGGAAAGAGCACGGCAGGACTGTGTATCTGTCTGAGCAAAAACCATCCCAAGAGAGTAAGATTAAGGGTTTTGCGAATATTCAGAGGCAGCAGATGCATGCAACAGCTCACGTGGCACCCTGAAACCCCTATTAATGTCCAGCAGGAGCCAGTATATCTCAATTAGAGAGAATAATTCTTTTTGTTAAAATACAGCCGCTGCTTTTACTGCAGAGCATACCCATAATGCATCATGCTGATATCAGCTCTGCCTTCCACTGTTCTGTAAGTGCAATTGATATATCTTGTTCTGGAGAAAGAAGGAACACAGATAAACCAAGAGGCAAGTTCATAACAGGGTGATCTTTCACCTGATCACACACACATGGACTCTAACATGTTATTATTTTTTATTTCGCAACTTCAAGAATAAGTTATCGTGCTTGCTTGTTTATACATCTCTCTTTTCTCACTAATGAGATTTGAGGGAGTGAAAAAATAAAATGAATCACACAGGATGATGCAAGATCAGCTTTTACAATCACCATTCTGATCCAAACATCACGTAAAATCAGCTAGGAAACTGGTGGATAAAAGAGAACGCTGTGGTCACAAAGGTTATTCTGATTACCTTGCAACATTGCTGATTCATTGTAACCTGCAGCTCTGTGAGATTAAACTAAAATCTTCTCCATTCTGACTGAGAGATGCTATCTCCTTGTCTTCATCTTGTATTTTCACACAGGTTAATTCCTTTGAATAAGAGATACAAGGTTGGATGCACGCACAAAGTGATCTAACAGAGGAATTATGGGTGAGGAAGATGGTCAAATGGAAATGAGGATGATTAAGCGAAGCATCACTTTAATGGCTGAACTAGTGGAGATCAAGAAGAGCATTGTGTGACTGTGTGATCAATGCTAAACCACTTCTATCCTTTGCCAACACACTGGCTGCATCCGAAATCGTATCTGTAGTATGCAAAAAACAGCATGTGTGAAAAGGTTTAACAGTACTCATAAAACAGTAGGAATTTAGAATGACTGAACTATATGTCTAAAGGACATTTTCACAATCCCATGAAGCCACAGTAGTCAACATTTGAAGTGGAACGAATCCTTTCATTAAAGTTGTCCTAAAACCAAAGTGCATTCTTGTCTTAGCATAACTTTGATTAACTTTTTGGATCCACTTCACCATTGGGAAGTAATTAAAAGAAGTACCTATCCATAAAATATGCCATTTCAAACACAACCCAAGTGATTTAAGCAAAAGTTGTTATACCTCCCCTTAAATTGATCAGGAATTTTACAATTTTATCAGGTTTTGACTTTTGTTTTTCCGAAAGTCAGTGACAGGGTTGCCAGATTTTCCCAGCAAAACCCAATTTCTACCCAAAACTAGCCCAATTGCTTTTCATGGTGTAAAAAAGAACACATTCTAGTGGGGTGAAATATATGTTTTTGGAGGGGTTTCCAAGATAAAAGTCACCTTCCAGTGGATAAATATTACATTATTGGTGTCTATTTAACCCGCGGACATAAAAAACGAAAGAGGAAGAGGGTTAAAGTAGCCCAATTCCACGGGAAAACCGTAGACTTGGCAACATCTCTGAGGGTTCTCTCACTAAAGTCATCTTCATGAAATCCAAAAATGAACTAACAGAAAAATAATTCAACTGTACTTGCATTCATACGGATCTTCAAAAAAAAAAAAAAAGGAAAAAACCCCTGAAAAAACAAATTTTTAATTATCTTTATTTTGGACTGAAATGTCCATTGAAAAGTATTTTAACCCTGTAAAGCTCACTGTTGCAGAATTACAACATCACTTTTAACAATTCTACAAAAAAAAAATTCTCAAAACCATTTACATATTTAATGGGTCCTATTGTTTCTCCTCACGGTTCTATTGGATAGAAAAAAAGTGTTTATAGTCTGGTCGTCTTGTCGTGAACTTAATCAACCTGCAAACTTCGCATTGAGCTGATCTCCTTTTTTGCATGACTGGATTTGTCAAGATTTAAGTAAGTAAAATTCCTTTAATTAATTTTGTGTGTTTATTGCAATGTCTAACACACATAAGTATTTAGTTATTTTAGAAAACATTAATCAAATTTGATTTAGACCTTATTATGTCTATGGTGTAATTCTACAAGGTTGGGTAGAAGTGGTAGCCTGTTGCATTGTTCAGGGACAGGTGTGAATGGTCTTGAATGTGAACCTGTTAGTGCTCTGGGGGGATACTGGGGTGTCACTTTTAGTAGTAAGTAGAGAGCATAATATAGGCCAGTCAGACAGTGTTGTTTGAATGTAATGGAATTTTGATTAGCATTTGCATTGAAATGGTAATACTTTGATCGATAATACTTAGATCTCTTAGATTTCTACCCTTCATAATGGTCTACCATCCTGTATATTATTTGATTATCTACTACAATATAAGACCTATACACTCACCTAAAGGATTATTGGTGTAATAAGTGTAGGCTGAGAGACGATGAGGCATGCAAATTCAAGTGCAGAGTGTTAATTGATCGACAGGGCATATACAGACAGGCTGGGTCATCACTGGTAACCAACAATGGAGTCTGTGCAGTCAAAAGAATGAGTAACCAGAGTTTTGCGTTATGCAAAACAACGCATTTCAAGAGGAATGCGATACAAATTAATCCCGCATGGCTGGTAGCCCATCAGCTAATCATTCCCATTTACTCTTATCCAATCGCTCCATTTCCCAATTCACTATTAAAACCCCAGCTTTCATTCCATCAGCATCTCGCTTCAAGCATCCCCCCTCCTTCCCTTCTCTGCCTTTGTTTCAGTTCACGCCTTCCAGGGGAGCAGTCTGGGACCGAACCGAACTCCGAACCCTTGCCCACACTAAGGTTCAAACCACTAGGGTTCAAACCACTAGGGTTCGGGGTTCGCCGTCCTGACAGCATCTTGTCATGAACTTACTCTACCTGCAAACTTCGCATTGAGCTGATCTCCTTTTTTGCATGACTGGATTTGTCAAGATTTAAGTAAGTAAAATTCCTTTAATTAATTCTGTGTGTTTATTGCAATGTCTAACACACATACAAATTTAGTTATTTTAGAAAACAATCAAATTTGATTTAGACTTTATTATGTCTATGGTGTAATATTACAATGTTGGGTCGTAGTGGTAGCCTGTTGCATTGTTCAGGTACAGGTGTGAATGGTCTTGCATGTGAACCTGTTAGTGCTCTAACAGGTAAAATCACTTATGAGGAAAACTCTTGAAATCCAATAGAGTACAAAGAACAAGGAAACGGGTGGAGACACGAAACAACTCGACAGTGCAATGGACCGTGATGACACACAAAAACATCCGGTTTACATACACGTAAAACTAGGTCAGTGGGCGGAGCCAACAATGAAACACCATGACAACATATGAGTGAGCGGAGTCATAATACAGAATAAAAGTCCATGAGTGAGAAACAGACACAAATACAGACACAGTTTGCTGAGTGCTGGAGTGCCATTCAGATTCTGGACTGGCACATCCGGCTGACCGTGACAATAAGGAACACCTGTTCAATTTCGCATTAATGCAATTATCTAATCAACCAATCACGTGGCAGTTGATTTAATGTATTTAGGTGTGTGGTCCTGGTGAAGACAATCTCCTGAGCTCCAAACTGAACATCAGAATAGGAAAGAAAGGTGATTTAAGCAATTTTGAGCGTGGCATGGTTGTTGGTGCCTGACGGGTCGGTCTAAGTATTTCACAATCTGCTCAGTTACTGGGATTTTCACGCACAACCATTTCTAGGGTTTACAAAGAATGGTGTGAAAATGGAAAAACATCCAGTATGCCGCAGTTCTGTGGGCAAAAATGCCTTGTTGATGTCAGAGGAGAATGGGCTGACTGATTCAAGCTGATAGAAGAGCAACTTTGACCGAAATAACCACTTGTTACAACCGAGGTATGCAGCAAAGCATTTGTGAAGCCACAACACGCACATCCTTGAAGCGGATGGACTACAACAGCAGAAGATCCCACCGGGTACCACTCATCTCCACTACAAATAGGAAAAAGAGACTACAGTTTGCACGAGCTCACCAAAATTGGACAGTTGAAGACTGGACTGATGCGTCTCGATTTCTGTTGAGACATTCAAATGGTATGAGTCAGAATTTGGCGTAAACAGAATGAGAACATGGATCCATCATGCCTTGTTACCACTTTGCAGGCTGGTGGTGGTAGTGGTGTAATGGTGTGGGGGATGTTTTTTTTTTTTTGGCACACTTTAGGCCCCTTAGTGCCAATAGGGCATTGTTTAAATGCCACGGGCTACCTGAGTATTGTTTCTGACCATGTCCATCCCTTTATGACCACCATGTACCCATCCTCTAATGGCTACTTCCAGCAGGATAATGCACCATGTCACAAAGCTCGAATCATTTCAAATTGGTTTCTTTAACATGACAATGAATTCAATGTACTAAAATGGCCCCCACAGTCACCAGATATCAACCCAATAGAGCATCTTTGGGATGTGGTGGAATGGAAGCTTCGTGCCCTGGATGTGCATCCCACAAATCTCCATCAATTGCAAGATGCTATCCTATCAATATGGGCCAACATTTATAAAGAATGCTTTCGACACCTTGTTGAATCAATGCCACGTAGAATTAAGGCAGTTCTGAAGGCGAAAAGGGGTCCAACACCTTATTAGTACGGTGTTCCTGATAATTATTTAGGTGAGTGTATATGTTATTCACATATTTAATTAAAATTTTCAAAACTTTTTCAGTTTCAGAATGCCACCTGTGCAGAAAGGTCATCTATTATAGAGCGATTTTGAAATGGACTCGGATGATACTGATGCAAGTGAAATGGAAGATGCAGGTGAAATTGAAACCAACCCATTGACTGCCCAGCCAATGATAATGTGGACATCAAGCCCCAACTAAACAAACACACTCTGCCCAGTGAAGCAGCTTTACACCAAAGTAATGTTTTACAGTATATGTAGTAGTAGTTTGTAAATGTATATATGGCATAGATGTGAGATAAAGATCAATTAATAACGTAATCGAACAGACAAGGAACATTATAAATTAGTAGCAGAGTTCGGTAGTGCTGTGTGTTGTTTCAGGGTTGGCATCATCTGAAGTCCTCTGTGGGGTTGGCGTCATCTCTTCTTAAGTGTTCTGGATCTAGGCTGGAGCTTGTTAATTTCTACTTACCATGGGATGACATGGTAGTCAAAAGATTTTGTGTATTGTTTTTTGGTCCAATAAGTAATATCTCAGTCTTATCTAAGTTAAATAACAGAAAATTATTCGTCATCCAATCTTTTATCATTTTCAATAAACTTCGATAATTTAGACGTTTCATCTGGTTTTGTTGAGATCAGTTGAGTATCAGCATAAGTTCAGCATAACAATGAAAATGTATCCCGTGTTTTATAATAATATTACCAGGGGTCAGCATGTATATTGAAAATAGTAGAGGAACTAGGACAGATCCTTGTGGCACTCCATATTTTACTGGTGATAACTGTGATAATTCCCTATTTAAATAAACAAAGTGTTAGCGATCAGACAGGTATGATCTAAACCATCTTAAAGCCTGCCCTTTGATACCTGCATAATTTTGTAGTCAATCTATTAGTATGTCATGATCTATAGCGTCGTATGCAGCACTAAGATCAAGTAAAACTAGCAATGAGATGCAGCCTTGGTCTGACGCAAGAAACAAGTCATTGGTGATTTTAACAAGCGCAGTTTCTGTGCTGTGATGGGGCCTAAAACCTGACTGAAATCCTTCACAGATATAGTTTTTTGCAAGAATGAGCTCAGTTGAGCAGAAACAACTTTTTATCAATTTTAGACATAACGGAATATTAGAAATATGTGTGTTTAATTTGCCAGTTCACTAGGCTCTAGTTGTGGTTTCTTAATTAGAGGCTTAATAACCGCCATCTTGAATGGTTCAGGGACGTCGCCTAAAGATAACGACGAGTTGATAATATTGAGAAGTGGTTCTTCTGCTACAGGTAACAATTTTTTTAGTAAACTCTTTATGAGTCCCAATACTGATTTTTCTGGTTCAGAAATCACCAATGATGCCACCTCCCTCCTCAACTCACTGGAGTACTGCCAAAAGTTTGTGACAGAAGATATGATTGAGACTCTGACAAGAAACACAAATGAGTACAGCTTGCAAAAAAATGCAACATCTGCAAACATCAATAATAAGAAAATTGGGACGATGCTTGGCATGTACCTGAAGATGGGCCTAATGCAAATGTCTGGAATCTGTATGTATTGGGAGACAGACACACGTACACCCCTGTTGCTGACGTGATGTCCCGCAACAGATTCCAATCTCTGTTGACTTCATTACACTTTATAAACAACTTAACTGTGTCAGAGATGGAAAAGAAGGACAAACTCTGGAAACTTAGACCATGGCTAAATTCATTTAGGGAGAGATGCCTGCAGGTGGTACCTGAAGAGTACAACTCTGGGTGAAATGATGATTCCTTTTTAAGGGGATATTCAGTAACATCAAACAATACATGCGTGGCATGCCACACCCATGGGGGTTCAAACTGTGGGTGAGAACGAATAGGTTACTTCCGTAACCCAGGTTCCCTGAGACACGGGAACGAGTACTGCGTCTGCTAAGATGCTGTAAGTGAAGAACGATACCAGAATGACAGCGAGCCCAGGCGAAGCCAGGACGTGCAGTCACATAAGCATGCAAAGAAATAATGCCCCACATATCACATTCATATCGTCCTATACTTAGAGGCGTGTGAGCCTGAACGTGTGACATCCAAACACAGCGGGTAAGTATTTTACATATACAAAAGGCTTGTGACCGTGAGCTCGCGGATTGAGCATTTTGAAGGTCAAACACAACAAGCTAATAAATTCACACTTTAAATACCGAAGGTGCTCTCCACTCCGTTCAGAGTTCAGGTGGTATCTCTTTCAGTGCTACATCCAAATGAGGGCCATGACTTTAAGCCTCTCAGGGCATTAAGAGCCTACATTGAGCGGTCGGATGCCTTTGCACAGTCTGTCCAGCTGTCTAGCTGCTTCGGTGTCTGCTCCAAAGAGCTACTGGTCTCGAAGCAAAGGCTTTCTATGTGGATTGTGGATGCTATTTTTCTAGCTTACTCTTTTCTGGGCCAGGACTGCCCCATAGGAGTAAAAAAAAAAAGCCCATTCAACTAACTCAAACTGCAAGGTCAGGCTCACAAGCCTTATGTATGTAAATTTATTAACTCGCGGTGTTTGGCCGTCAAAGGCTCAAACCGCAAGCTCAGGCTCTCAAGCCTAATATATGTAATATATTAGCTCGCCGTGTTTGCCCGTAGCATGCCCAAACTGTGAGCTCAGGCTCTCAAGCCTTTAACGAACTGAGGTCGGCTCTCCCGCCGGTGGGAGCGTGTGGCTTTTTTTCAGATGTCAAGAAAAGAACTGAAACTGCTCTGTCATATATGATCGCACATATAAGAGTTATACAGCATTTATATCTGTAAATGGTCTTTGCATACACTCACAATATCAACAAAACATTCTGCTTTTGGTAAATAAAGAAAATTAACAGGGTGCCTTCTCTGCTGTCTCTGTCTCTGTGATGTTCAGATTAAAATGCGTCAATAAAATGAACTGAAACTTAGCGAAAACGTGACTCACAGACATGAGAGTCATATCTAAAGAAAGCTGTATATGTCTCCTCTAAAATGAAGTTAGTCATGTCGAAAACAAATATTCTGTGATATAGTTATCAGCGTGAAAGCAACACCATGTTAGTTTTCATGGTTTAAGATCATTATAGTTAATTTGACCGCGCCCCGAGCTTCATGCGCTGTTGTTATTACAAACGTCCACGTGCGATGTGTGCGACATGTACACGCCCACAACAGCAGCGTGAGCTCTGCTTGAAAACATTTCTTCAAGTTCACTTCTACTGCGTTTCGTTTCTGGAAAAAGACGCGCTGTGAGAAATAAGGTTTGCTTTACTTTAGACAAAGAAGATTTGACCGTGGCTCGATTCAGGGAGATATCATGAAAGGAATAACATGCCCTGATTCGGCTGATAACTTTGGCAATCAGCGTGATCGGTGGAAAAGCATAGAGGGGGAGGTTGAGCCAGTTATGGGCCAGCACGTCCATTTCCCTTGTGAAATAAGCTGGGCGGTGGGTGTTGCTGTATGAAGCGAAAGATCCACTCCCGCCTTGCCGAACGTCTTACAGATTAGCTGGGTAGTTCGTGGGTAAAGAGTCCATTCCTGTGGATGGACTGCTCCCTGCATCAGCATGTCCGCACCCTGGTTCAGTTTGCCGGGGATGTGAGTTGCTGTTATCAAGCGCAGATTGTGCTGGGCCCATCTGAAGATTTGCGCAGACAATCTGAACAGACGCTTTGATGACAGACCCCCCTGATGATTTATGTATGACACCACAGTCATACTGTCTGAACGAACCAGGATGTGACTATCCCTCAGTTGCGGTAGAAAAACGTGACAAGCGTGCTATCCTACAAACATTTCCAGGCAGTTGATTTGCAAGCTGCTGTCTGCATCTGACCACAGGCCTGAGGTCGGCAAGCTCTCGTGAAGCGCGCCCCATCTCTTCTTAGAGGTGTCTGTCAACCAGTATTGCAGCGGCCGTATTTGTAAGAGGCCGAGCCGTAACAGTGATGAGGCTGTGGCCATTAGACCCATCATTCTTTGAAAGGCTTTCAGGGGACGAAGCGTAGGGATCTTGAAGGAGGCTGCTCAATGCACTATTGTCCGTGTAATAATATGCTGTCCCCTCGAAGGCGAATCTCAAGAATGGCCTGGGATAAGGCGCTATTTATACATGAAAGTACGCATCTTTTAGGTCCAGTGAAACATCCAGTCTGGATTCCAGAGCGTCCCGTTATCTTGCTCTTTGGGGGAGTTAGTTGTGTCTCCAGCATGGCCTTGAAGGGCAGGAGCTGGAAAGAGGGAAGCCGAATAGGAAATGGTATTTTCCAGGTTTGGATCAATATCTGCCAATTTCACAGATATTTAATGTCCATCACTGGTCTCCAGGTCTGACCAAATCAATTTAAAAGCTGCTAGTTTCTCCATGATGATCTCCAATTTGTGGTCAACAGACACAGTCTGAGTACTAACAGAGGACTGAGCAGAACCCCTCTTGTCAAAGCTCCAGATAGATAAATATCTTCAACGTCCTCCAAGACAGAGCAACTAGGCACGACACGCCACTTCTCCCATCCGTCCATCATGTATCCAGCTGCAAACGTTCCTTCGGGACAGGTCAGTTCCCCGGAACCAAGGCTTCAGCAGGGAGAGATATGGGAGGGAGAAGAAAGATATGCGATTGCCTTTGCTGAGAGCCAAATAAGATTTTGTAACCGATAATAACCGGCAGATCAAAGCGAACCCGAATGGACAGACCCATGGCTCTGCCGTCTCGGCCTCCGAACTTTGTGAGAGACTTGGAAACAGGCGAGCAGGAAAGCCTTCACGGAGAAGGCGGTCGTGAGTAGAATGTGGAACTCATGCTCTTGTGAATGCACTTCATTCTGCGTGGGGAAGTCCAGACAGTAATGTACAAATTCACTCGCGGTAGGTAGAGTGTTTTAGATCTTACCTGTTAGAAGCAAGCTCTAGATGAGACTTTTCTTCTCGCTGGATGCCGGCAGGAGAATTATCCAGCTGCAAGGGCGTCTTCAACGGCGTTGGCTTCTTTAGTCAGGACAGCAAAGTTGCACATCGCTGCAGGAGAAGAAATCTGAAGTCCTGCGGTGGTACGGCCTCAGTATATACACGGCCCCTCAGGCGAGCTTCGGCAGGAGCCAAAGACATTGGTTGGCAAAAGAGATGTTGAGATGAAGCTCGCCTCCACACTTCCAGAGGGTCAAAACTACAAGGTCAAATCTACGCAGACAACTACTTCACTTGTGTCCTACTGGTTGTCAAGCTCCTTGAGCATGGAATCCATTATGTGGGAACAGCGAGGCAGGTACGTCTACCCAACTGCAACCTTGAAGATGAGAGGAAAAAGGTGAGAGGAAGCTTTGATATCCAAGTGGAGGGGAACTACAACATCTGCGCTGTCAAATGGTATGACAACAGAGCGGTCACACTTCTGTCATCCTTTGCTGGACTAGAACTTGTGCAGAAAATTCAGCGCTGGGACAAAGCCACTAAAACCATCATTGATGTTTATAGGCCTTACATTGTTGTTACCTTCAACAAACACATGGGGTGGTGGGGATTTGTTGGACTCATTTGCTGCCAATAAGTTCCCCATGAAATCTCATCCGCTGGTACATTTACACCTTCTGTCACCATCATCCTTGCTGTAATTAATGGCTGGCTCCTTTACAAGCGGGACTGCAAAGCTCTGAAGATAACTAAGAAAGAGATACTAAACAGGAGACAGTTTCAGGCACACCTTGTATCTCTCTGGTTATAGCTCTCCAGTTATATATATATATATATATATATTTTTTTTTTTTTTTTTTTTTTTTTTTTCCCTCACTGAATTATCTTTTTTTATATTGTCACGAGAGGGAGCCAACACAGACACAGGGGTGGTGACGACACGCCTCGGAGAGGCTGTTTTTATTAAATAAAATACAAAAGGGAAGTGTCCGGGGAAAATAAAGTGTCCAAAATAAAAGGGGAACTGGTGTCCTCGTCGTGATGCTTGAGTGCGGTGAGGGTCAGGCAGTGCAGGAAGGCAAAGGGCTCCGGGAAGGGGCGGAGTACAGGCAGCTCCGGCTGCTCACGTCGCGGCGGCTCGCCCCTCTCGCGGCGTACCACGGGGCGGCTCTGGCGCCTCATGCACCTCTTGGGCTCGCTCTCCTGATGGCTCGCTCTGTGGACGGCTCGCTCCTCCAGCGACAGCCCGGCGTCGCCCCTGCCGCCTCCTTCCCGGACCAACGAGGACAACAGTGTGCATGCACGGGGAAGAGACCGGTCTCCCGAGGAGAGGCACGCTCGATCCTTTAAGGGCGGCGGAGATGAGGCACCATTAGATCCAGGTGCGCCTCATCACGCGCCGCCAGACCTGTCCAGTTCTGTGCCTGAATGGTGGGGCAGATATCACTCACAGGACTTTCAGGGGATGTGGCATACTCACGCACTTATTTAATAATAAAAGTGTTAATGGTAACTGGTCTACTTCATCAAGAAAGCATGGTTCAGTCCAGGAGAGGATCTCCCTGGAAATGCAGGACACATTAGGACAGTTGTTCCCAAACTAGGGGCATGGATATATAAAAAGGGGTACACAGCAAGGTGAAGGGACTGTGTACAGTCAGTGGATTGTTTTGCAAAATAAACCTCTTCAATATTATACAAGACCACACTGCAAAATGACCTGCTTCTTTTGAGGCTGCTTGCCATATTTATTTATTTATGTATTTATTTATTCTGAACACAAAATATGAATAGTCATGATTTGAGTTAAAATGACTGTGGATGTTTGATGAGTAATACAGCCCCTATCAAAGCTTGTACTGACTTTGGTAATTACTCAATTACTCACAATGAGATAGGGATGTCAAACATGGCATTTGGAGGTGGAATGAGCCTCACGTCCTCACATCAGGTACATCTGGTTATGAAGCTGATACTGAGTGTTGAAGTGAGACAAAATGAATCGGTTTGCATGGGTTCCACCCCGTGACTAGTTAATGTGCTATGGATATCTCTGATGAGGTATGAATCAAACCAGTGCAGTGAAGTTGATGTGATAAGAAGGATCTGATAGGTAATGGAGTCAAAAGCAGCAGATAGATCTACCAGAATGAGAAATTACCGTTTGGAATCAGCTCTCGCAATCTGCAGGACATCTCTGACTGATAACAAAGCTGTGTCAGCCGAGTGAATTCTGATTGGCTGTCCCATTCAGTTCTTCTGTCAAAGGAAAGATGATACCTTACCGAAAACAACAGGCACCAGTGTTGTCTCTAGGCAGGTGTAGCATGAAGTGACAGTAACACTATTCCATTGATATCCATTGATGAGAAGAGGGTGGGGAAGGGAAGAGGGGATGACACAAAAGAGAAGAGGTGGGAGGGAGAAAGGAAGTGGGTTTAAACTGAATGGGACAGTTTAGATAATGAAGACCTTGAAATGGGGGACAAAGGCAGAACAGGATCTGATGATTCACACATGCTCCCGGATGGTATTTGCCCACTGTATTGCACTGCTGATTAGAAGTGAAGATAAAGACTTGCTCCGTGGTGAAAAGATGGGGGAGCATTTTGAGAGAGCAATGAAACCACTTCCTTTACCAGTTTGAAGAAAATAACTGAAGGGATGCAGCATCCTTGAGCAAGTCTCTTATCTGACACACTCAGTTCAGTTCATAATGAGCTAAAGATCAGGTGTCGTAAATGAAGAAATCATACAGAATTCACAAACCAGTGAAGGGATAATAATACAGTCAGCCGGTCATTATCACAAAACAAACCCAGACAAAGTGATCAGGCCGCTGTACGTTACAGCTTAGCAACAGTGAACACTACATTAATATTCCATTACATTCAGGGATGCACATAAGTGCATGCGTGACCAAACTAAACCGTGCTTGGTTCAGACCGTTCATTTGTGTTTTTTAAACTGTAGTTCAGTATAAGATTTCCTTTCAAACCCAAAGCATTAATCTAGACTATGTGCTGCCAGTTTCAGAGCAAAGTCTGAATTTATTTAATACTCACTTTTTTAATGTAATATTTACAAGTACCCTTTATTGTTTTAATTTAAACAAAGATAACTAAATAAAGTGCAATAATACTGTTATTCAAATAATAATTTATGTGCAGTGTGAGCACCAAACCAAATGCCCAGGTGCTCTCATGTGAACCAGACTTATGTTCTTCCCTGATTATATTCATTTTTTGAAGTAACTTTCACAACTGATAGATGTAAGATAGCACCAGTTGCCTTTGGATGAAACAAGAGAAAGTAAATCATCAGTATTCCAGATGTAAGTAACTTTAGAGCAGATCTAGAGGGCCTGCAGACTTTTGGACCAATCACAGTTTAACAATCTATCTGTAATTTGCAATCACCTTGATTAGCTTGTTCGGCTATTTTTGGTTAGAGTTGAAGTAAACTTGTTTATGTGTTTTAGGATTCAATATATTTCAGAATCACAGATTCTAGCCTGTGTTGAAATATATGACTCAACTTAGAATTTTTACCGCGTATTGTCATCTGAAAAAGTAAGTAACAATCTGCCACTTTTGTTCTGACCAACTTTAGAAAATTGCATTAGAAATAAATCATGCCAGAAATGGTGTTTAAATCTAATGATCGGTTAGTCAGAAAACATTATTTTAAACATATCACTTCTCATGCCATGACCTCTTTAAGTTCACATGACAATAGTTTTGTAAATAATCGCTGCTTATTGGGCATAACCACAACTAATGAAATGAGGAAGATAGGTCATTGCTTCAGAACAACATCCCAGATAGCAAGCTGACACTGATGCAATGTTGAGTTTTCATCAACACCATTATCCTGGTTGAGCTGGACATTTCAATGTCTAAAGTATTATAGTATTAATACTATTCCTTTCTTTACAGGCTTGCTTCTGTGTTTAATATAAATGGGGTTGTATAGTTACTTTATATTAACATAATATTGATAGCACTCTATTATTTTGATGGTCCCCTTTATACATTCTGTTGACTTTAAGAAGCACTGCACAGTCAGCACCTACATGTCAACTAACTCTCATTAGAGTATCAGCAGACTGTCTGCTAACACTTTACTGTGACGCTCCACAACACACATTCTACTGATTACAAGCAACTTTACAAGTATATGTCAAATTATTCCACTAACCCTAACCTAACAGTCTAGTAAATATTAGTGTTGTTTCGATAGTACTTTGTTCATCAGGTGCAACACTGTTTAAACTTTAACTGAGGGTGAGTAGGTGATTAAATTACAATTCATTTCATTGATTAAATTACAATTGTTTTTTTCTTTTTTTGGTTGAAATCTCAATTTTGTTTCAACATTAATTGCTAGTGCAAAAGTGATATGGAAGCAATGTGACTTTGTAGCATTAATTCCATGCAGTAAGCGGTGATGCATCAACATTGACTTAACGTTGTTTCAGTGGTTGCTCTCTGTCTTGGGTTGTTCTTGCAATATGGGGGAATTATTGGGTTATTATAAAGAAATAACATATAATATAAGACTGCATATAACAAAAAAAAATCATAATTAAAAAACCTACAGAATCACACAATGACATATTATATAAGATTATAAGATTCAGTTCTACTAACATTTTATAGCTAAAACACAGCCCCAGTGCTACTACTGTCGTTGCTGCTGTGAGCTTTCCCAAAAATCTTTAGGCACCGTACAGCCCTCCGAATTGATCGTATTCTCTCTGAAGCCAGCATTGTGACAGTGTTGAGAGCAAGACCTATGAAATTACTTCTTGTTTGCATTTTTTCCAATTTACGTGAATCCTTAAAACTGCAATATCATCCAACAGATGAAGAGCTTGGTCGATTGCTTGCTGGGATGATGTTGCACAGACAAGCAAGTCATGCAAGTATGACAATACCTTCAAGCCATTCCTTCGGAGAGATTGCAATGTTGCCTGGGCAAACCTTGAAAAAACTCTGGATGCCAGAGCCCGGTCAAATGGTAGAACCATGAACTGGAATATCTGACACATGAATGCAAACCGAAGGAATTGCCTGTGTTCTGGAGCAATCACAACATGAATATTTATGCATCCTTCAAATTGAATATATAATACCATATGTTGAACTATGAGACTGTCATTTGCACGTTTTTTAGTTTTATTGCTTCCTCATTTGTAAGTGGAAATGGAAATTGTGTTGTGTTGTGTTGTCATGGTTCATCGTAGAACAGACAACATATAAAATAATATTTATCACTTACAGCTGTTTTTATGTAATTTCAAAGGGTTTTCTTTAAAATGACACCAAGATATTGCATTTATTCCACTGTATATGTTGGAATGGGGAAACTAGGAGACTTGGGGGAAATTTTGGTAGGCGGAAATTGTCTGAAAAAAATTTGTATTCTTCCCTACAGTTGGACTAGAATAACTCTTGCATAGATTATGATAGAAATAAATTTCCTTTTTCCTGTGCTTGCTGGCATGTGTTGGAAACAAA
>JAUCMU010000063.1:20676839-20712883 GCA_032275025.1 Enteromius treurensis
AGAAAAGAACAGGACGAAAACTTTAATCTTTCTCATAATCAGCTTTGCTGACTCAATCAACTTCAACTGACTGTAGCTCAGTAATTTTTTGTCAGATTCCAACAAATCATACATCAGTTTGAAGGTCTTTCATTTGTGAAAATAAAATGAACTAAATACTAAAATTGTGACTTGTTTGGTCAGCACTGGTCACTTAACGCTATTATTTATCAAGAGTAAACACGTGTGGAGATGGTAAATAACAACAACGCATGCACAATGTTTCAGATGGTATGGCAAGTGTAAACACATGAATCAGATATGGATCTCAAGTAAAAAGAACGTGTAAAGTGACAACCAAAAAAATCAGAATTGGGTATCAAGACCTGTAGAGTAAACAAGGCCCAAGTCTCAACATCTTGGTACTTGTGTGCCTCAGGGTTTAGTGCTAGGATCAGTTCTCCTGTCCATGTACATATCGTTACAATGGGTAAGAAACATGGCTATTGTATTGCTATTGTAATGACACACATCTTTTCATTTAATTCCAGCTCTGTGTTCCCGATGGTTGCTGCTTGCATCGCTGTCTCCTGGACAGAGATGTCATGCAACTCAATTAATCGTTTTCTGCCAACCCAACCTTGGATGTTACAGTTGACATGAATAACTTCAGAAAATGAAGAACATCATTGCATTTCACAGGCCTGATCCTGCAGATTTGCCCTGTACAACATTAGGAAGAACAGTCCCTTCTTTACGGGGCTGCTACAAAACTTTTGTTTTTTCCAGACTGGTCTCTTGTACTGCAACTTAGCCAGCATGTGGCAATGCGGTCTTTAACGATCTAAAGAGAGTGAACGTCACACACCTCATCACTTCGTACTGGTTGCCTTTAGCCGCTCACATCACATCTCAACAAGGTATAAATTCACTTTTACAGATCTTAAAATTGACTGTTGCTGCTGTAATAAACTGTCCAACACTGTTCATTTTCAAGAAATGGCTAAAATGCCTTTTTTAACACAGTAATGGGATAGTTCATCCAAAACTCTTGACTTTGTTCTTTCAGACAAACACAATCAATAAACATCCTGGCTCTTTCAGGCTTTATAATGGCAGTAAAAGGCTGCCGTGAGTTTGAAGCTCAAAAAAGTGCATCCATCCATCCATCAGAAACATCCCACTAAACAATGGTCTTTTTCAGACGTTGAAATGACATCCCCTGACAAGCCAGAATGACATTTTTTATGACGTCTTTTTATTATGTCTTTTGGACCAATACTGGACGTCTAAAAGACGTCATAAAAACTTTCATTCTGGTTTGTCAGGGGATGTAATTTCAACGTCTGAAAAAGACCATTGTTTCGTGGGATACTCAACATGGCTCTGATAGGTAATAAAGGCCTTCTGAAGCAATGCATATTTTACACTTTATAAAGTAACTTTTGGGTCAAACAACCATACAGATTTAACTAAAATTGTGCCATCCCACTAAACAATGGTGTTTTTCAGACATTGAAATGATATCCCCTGACAAGCCAGAATTAAAATTTTTATGACGTATTTTTATGACGTCTTTTGGACGTCGAGTATTGGTACAGGACGTCCAAAAAACGTCACTGGACGTTACATCATAAAAATACATCATAAAAATGTTCATTCTGTCTTGTCAGGGGATGTCATCTCAACGTCTGAAAAAGACTTTGTTTAGTGGGATGTATGATGTTATGACAGCATTTGCCAGATGCAAGTTGTTGTTTTTTTTTGTAAAGTCTAAAATATGCTTTGCTTCAGAAGGCATTTATTAACCCCTGCCATGCGGAGTATGTTTGTAAAGGATGGATGCATTGTTTTGAGCCTTAAACATAGCAGCCATTCACTATCATTATAAAACCTTGAAGAGCCAGGATGTTTACTGATAAAATTCTGATTATGTTCATCTGAAAGAAGAAAGTCATACAAAATCATGGAATTTTTTATTTTTTTATTTTTTTATATAAGCAAAAAACTGCTATGTCTACAGTGTTAGGCTAACTGGGGCTTTGTGTGTTGCTTTGGTCTTTGTATGTAAAAAGATATATAACAACCCACTAAACAATCGTCTTTTTCAGAGGTTGAAATGACATCCCCTGACAAACCAGAATGAAAATTTTTATGGCGACTTTTAGACGTCCAGTATTGGTACAGGACGTCCAAAAAAACGTCACTAGACGTCCAAGAGACGTCATAAAAATTTTCATTCTGGCTTGTCAGGGGATGTCATTTCAATTTCTGAAAAAGACCATTGTTTAGTGGGAAATGTCATTTGCATGCTCTAAATTATGTACTAAATGTATTTCCTGTAATTGAATTGTTAATTTAACTTGACATTCAATGCTTCTGTACAATGACTAAGAATGTGAATGTGCAGGCTTCTTTAAAAAGATCAGAATGTACCCACTAAACAATGTTTTTTTTCAGACGTTGAAATGACATCCCCTGACAAATTAGAATGAAAATTTTTATGACGTCTTTTTATGACATCTTTTAGACGTCCAGTATTGGTACAGGACGTCCAAAAAAGTCACTGGACGTCCAAAAGACGTCATAAAAATACGTCATAAAAATTTTAATTCTGGCTTGTCAGGGGATGTCATTTCAACGTCTGAAAAAGACCATTGTTTAGTGGGTAGTTTTTGTTGTTGTTGTTTTACAGCAATTGGTTGAAACTTTTGCTTTTTGTATACATATCTTTTAATATTGCAGGTGCTATGCTCATTTCTCTACTGTTCGAACATTTTTAACTATAGTATTTATGGAAAATGAACAATTAAAACGTATGTACAGATATTTGTCTCTGTATTACAAATGTACTACATTTTCTATGTTAATGACGCCAATGTCACACATTTGGTTGGAAATGAAAATCGTGTTGATGACAGAAAGCAACGTCAGGTTGACGTCGGATCCCAACTTCGGTCTTACATTGAACTTTGGCTGGAAACAAAAATCGGGTTGACGTCAGAAAGCAACGTCAGGTTGACGTCGGATCCCAACTTCGGTCTGACATTGAATTTTGGTTGGAAATGAAAATCGGGTTGAAGTTGAAACACAACGTCAGTTTGACGTCGAATCCCAACTTCGGCCTTACATTGAATTTTGGTTGGAAATGAAAATCGGGTTGACGTCGAAAAGCAACTTCAGATTGACGTTGAAAAGCAATGTTGGTCTGACATTGTATTTTGTTTGGAAATGAAAATCGGGTTGACGTCGGATCCCAGTGTCTGTCTGACGTCAGACCTCATTTTGACATTGGAGATTGACATCAACCCGATTTTCATTTCCAACCAAAATTCAATGTCAGACCGACGTTGGGATCCGACGTCAACCTGACGTTGCGTTCTGACGTCAACCCGATTTTCATTTCCAACCAAAATTCAATGTCAGATCGACGTTGGGATCCGACGTCAACCTGACGTTGCGTTTAGACTTCAACCCGATTTTCATTTCCAACCAAAATTCAATGTCAGACCGACGTTGGGATCTGACGTCAACCTGACGTTGCGTTCTGACGTCAACCCGATTTTCATTTCCAACCAGAATTCAATGTCAGACCGACGTTGGGTTCCAACGTCAACTTGACGTCATATAGACGTCTGGTGCCTGCTGGGTAGATACTGATTATTTCATCCACCGCTGCTTTGACATCCAGCATGTGTGTAGTTCTGACCTGAATCCACGTCCAAAGAACAATGACTTGTGGGTAATATCAGCCGTTTAAGTGAGCACAGTTGTGCATCATCTACAACTTGCTAATCATATGATTTTTAATGCATTATGCTTTGGGGTTTATTCTAACCTCACATACGGTTTAGGAAGAATATCATGCTCCTCAGAAGCAGACGCCTAGAGCAGCAGCATCTGCTTACAAACTTACTTTGAGAGTTATAGACATGGAGTTGTGAATGAATGAAAAGTAGTTGACCTGTAGTTAGCAGGAAGTCTAATGTGAACAGTCAGAGTGGACTAGTTAGGGTAGGGTTAGGGTTAGTAGAGTAAGTTTCTGTTAGGGACGAGACCGAGATTCAAATGCGGGTGAAACATTTATTTAAACATTTTTTAAACAGCAGGTTTTCAAAAACAGATAAAATCAAGGGGAAAAAAAATAAAATAAAATCCACCGCGCGATGCAAGCTGGTATAATCCACAGCAGACTCGTGAACAGCAGGTTCCCAAACAGCAGGAAGAAAGTCAAACAAACAAATGAATCCACAGCGCGGTGCGAGCTGAAATAATCCACTGAAAATGCAGGTTCCCAAAAACAGGAAAAAAGTCAAAAAGGCAATTAAATCCACAGCGCGCTGCTGGCAAAATAATCCTCGGCCAGTTCCAGCTGCACAGGTGTGTGTGTCCCACAACAAACTCGAAAAAGGGGGAAGAATACAAAATAAAAAGTCAAACAAAAACCTCAGCGAGTCACAGCAAATAAAGACGAGGGCCAGATACAAAGTCCAGGAGTTAAATAAACACAGCCCGGTGCCTGGCCAAGGAGGAGGTGAGCGGGCAGCGAGGTTGACGTCCGAGCCCCACAGTCACACAGCATGAGAAGGAGAAGAGCTACAGAGAGAAGCGTCTCAGCGGCGAACTGAACTGGATCCTGGAGCAGGTAAGTAAAATTTTATTTTCAAGAACACAGACTGACAAGACCGACAGGGACACGAATCACTTGACAAAGAATCACGAGCCGACAAAAGACAGCACACACAAGGGCAGGATAAAGGGAAGGTAATGACCTTATGATCAGAGGCAGGTGAGAGCGGTTGCGCTAAATGAAATAACAAGGAGGTGGATAATAATTAGAAGACTGAGAACAGGTGATCCAAAAGGGACAACACAAGCCATGTGCTAAAAACAAAAACAAAACATGAAAAGCACCCGTGAACCTGACAGTACCCCCTCCATCATGATCGCCTCCTGGCGAGTGGAGGAGGAGGCTTACCTAGTGCCCGGTGGAAGTCGTCAATTAGCGACCGATCCAACACATCCCGAGCCGAAACCCAACACCTCTCCTCAGGACCATAACCCTCCCAGTCCACCAGGTACTGAAAGCCCCTGCCACGACGCCGAACGTCAAGTAATCTCCTAACAGAATAAATAGGAGAGCAATCCACAAGACAAGGGGGAGGGGGGGCAGGGGAAGAAATATTAGTGTTAAGGGGAGAGCGAATGACAGGCTTGACCCTGGATACGTGGAAAACAGGGTGTTCCCGACCAAGAGAGGGAGGTAACTTGAGCCGAATCGTAACCGGACTGATGACCTTGGTGACACGGTAAGGCCCAATGAACCTAGGCGACAGCTTACGAGAAGTCGCCTTGAGAGGAAGGTCCTTGGAAGAAAGCCAGACCTGTTGGCCACACACATAGTGAGGTGCTGGACGGCGGCAACGATCGGCCGCTGCTTTGGTTCGTCTGGAGGCAAGGACCATGGCCTTCCTAGCCTTCTTCCAGGTAGCACGACACCTCCGAACGAAGACTAGGGCCGACGGAACCGCAGCGTTGGGCTCCTAAGAGGGGAACAAGGGAGGTAAGTAACCCACAGAACATTCGAAAGGGGACATACCTGTTGAAGCCACCAGGAGAGTATTGTGAGCGTATTCTATCCACGAAAGTTGTTGACTCCAGGAAGCTGGATTGTTGGACGCCAGGCAGCGGAGGGCTTCTTCGAGATCCTGATTGGCTCGCTCACATTGTCCATTAGACTGGGGATGATAACCTGATGACAGACTCGCTGAGGCCCCGATCTGTCGACAGAACTCTTGCTAAAAGCGAGAAACAAACTGGGGACCCCTATCAGAGACCACATCCACCGGAAGACCATGGATCCAGAAGACGTGGTCAATGACCAGTTGGGCTGTTTCCTTGGCAGAGGGGAGCTTGGACAAGGGAATGAAATGGACTGTCTTAGAGAAGCGGTCCACCACAGTCAAGACAACAGTGTAACCCTTGGAGAGAGATAATCCAGAAACAAAATCTAAGGCTATGTGTGACCAGGGGCGGGAAGGGATGGACAGGGGTTGGAGAGGACCCACAACGGGACGGTTAGATACCTTGTTGCGGGCACATATGGAGCAAGCCAACACAAACTGCCTGACGTCCATGCCATGATGGCCATGGAGGGCCACCAAGATCTCTGGATTCCTGGATGGCAGGTGACCCCACCGGAGGACTCGTGACCCCACCGGAGGACCTCCGGACGCAGCGCCTTCGTCACAAACAGGCATCCCGCTGGATACCCCCCTGGCAACCCCACCCCCCGACCGGCCTCCTCGACTCTCTGTTCTAGGTCCCAGGAGAGGGACCCCACCACAACCCCGTCGGGAAGAACGGGGCCCAGTGTGGTCTCCTCTCCTGGTTGCTCGAACTGCCAAGAGAGTCTTGCAGTTCTGGATGCAGCAAAGAATGACTTCCTCAGTGTCCTTGGCAAGCTGATGGGTCCAGAGAAGTGTGCAACAAGCCGGAAGGAGAACCTGCTTGTTCTTTATTACCTGGAAGCAACTCTGGTGTTAAAACACCAGCAGCGTCCAGGAGTTGTGGAGAACATGACTGTAAGTATTTCTTTCTTTTTCTTATTTTTGCACCAGTTAGTGTTCTATCAAAAGAACCTGTCTTCTTGACTTTATCTTTTAAATCAGTGTTCATGTTCTTGCTTTATATAGGTCAGTGAGTGGAAGTTGAGGCAGCGGCCCTCTTCACAATACGGGGATTTCTGTGTTGTCGGCGTCAGACTAAGCTTAAAGCACTCGATTGACCACCCCCTTCTACGTGGGTTTTATATCTACCTGCAAGCAGATGGAACACAGGATAGAACCAGCAAACAAGAAGTAAGTATTTTAAATAAGTGATGAAAAAGAAATGTTTGTGTATTGGTCTTTCTTTATGCAGTACAGTTTATTTTAACCTGAAGTGTGTAATTTCAGGTGGAAAATGTGTCAAGGTTCATGTACTACATGGATCCAAGTGAGCCAAACATTTTGTTTCTATGGAAGGGGGAAAAAGTACTTTGAGAAATTGTCAAGAACATGGCTCACCAAACAGACAGTGCTGAGATGCTGGAAGAGTCTTCATAGGTCAGTAATGTATAACAAAAATAACACCCATGTAATCATTTCATGCATGCTATGTTCTGACTGTAACAATCTGTTTTTTTTCTCTTTTCAAGGTTCACGAGATACATGATGACAGACACCACTCCAGAGCTCTTCAAGGACTGTGAGACTTTTATGGACCTGCTAGATATAATACGCCAAGACATGAGCGAGTGAACAAGGAGCTTGCACAGAAATGTTGAGGGTGGAGATGGACAAGAAAAGGCTCTTCTTCTTCTTCTAATTGACTTTTTACTTTATTGTTGTTGTAGATGTTTAATCCTTCACTTTGTTAATAAATTGCACTTTGGTTTCTCTATTTTGTGTCACTCAGTTTTTAAATAGCTTTTTTTTTCATAATTCGAGGGCTGCCAGGTTTCCAGCTCTAGATATAATGAAAAGAGAAAATGTGAAAATGATAATCTGGAGATTTGCTATGTTTCGTTACCTAAAGGTCATATATATATACAGTATATATATATATATATATTGCATTCTTCCTAGCTGCGGTATTCAGCAGCAACGGGCGGCCTGCTTTGAACAAGCACTTTATGCTTGTATCCAAATACCTTACTTTCACTAATTTCAGGATCAAACATAAAAAAACAGACAGTGCACTAAAAAAAGGACAGTTAATATATAACTATTTATATATATTAAGGTTGTGGTCTTAAAACTAGGTTCAAAATGTGAGGTTGTGTCATTGAGGTGAGTCTGGGCAGCTCCTTTGTTCTCAGCTGAAGGTGTGAAAGGCCGGAGGGGGGTAGGGGCCAGAATCCTTCGCACATACAGACAGTGTAAAACACAACTTTTTCTACCCAAACTTTTTCTGATGTTGTGACCTGAACTGCAGTCTTGGGGTATCATTACAGTGTCTTTTAGGTTTAATCTACTGATAATTACTACATTTTAAAAGTGTCACTTGGACATTTTAATATTCAATAAAAATAAAAAATAAATCTTTAAGAACCAAATTCTGCACCTCCATCTCCCCTCTCCATCAAAAAACGCCTTTCTTGGCAAATGCTTTCGCTTTTATTAAAATAAATATTATTTAAATATTTAAACAAAAATATTTTTTAACATTTCAAACCGCTCCTTTCCCTTTGAGGAGACCAAAATAGGTTTATGTGGCAGGCCTACGGCTTCTGTGTGAGCATCCTCCTTTTCTACGCTCCAGTCACAACCTCTAACCCTAACCCTAGCTGCGGTATTCAGCGGACAAAATAAAGAAATCAAAGTGCATTTTCTGGCTAGTTCCCATATGTAACGTCGAAGTGATTCGACTGAAAGGGTAACTGCACATTTTTGTTTGACTCAGTTGTTTAATAGTTTTTTTTCATAATTCATCCATTTTCTGCAAACATAAACAATTTACAAGTGACACAAGACAAGAAATACGTTTTTTGTCCTTAAATGAAGTTTAAATTCAGGTTGTGTGATTCAGATGAGAGTTAACGAGCCCGTTCACTGTAGCACCATTACTGGAGGAACCATTAATGTCTCACTTCAGCCATTTACAGATCATAAAAATATTCCCTGTGAGAACGGAAGAACCATTACTATGCTACTTCTGCCATTTACAGATCATAAAAATATTCTCTGTGAGAACGGAAGAACCATTAATGTCCCACTTCAGCCATTTACAGATCATAAAAATATTTCTTTTGAGAACTTGATAATGAAGCAATTCATTGTTTGTGACCACACCTACCAGTGCTTTAAACATTGAAGGCAACTCACAATACCAACACTCTTTGGGAGATGGCTGATCGGTGTTGTTGCTAACCCACTGAATTGATGGTCATGCTCCTTAACTTATGTTTCCAAAAATGTTTAATACGTTGACATTCAAGTAGACACCGTAAGAACTATGACACAAAAACAAAACACTACATAAATCACTTACAAAACCAATACATAATTCACATAATACAAATGCAAAAGGTCCTTTACCTTATAACCCTTTTCAGTGAGATGCAAAGGTCCATTAGAGCGAAAGCACGCCACAAAGGCAAGGTGCGTCCTTCACAAAGCGTGCACGGCTTGCCAAGACGTTCTCCATTATTTCCCAAGGTTTTATCACCAAGCTGAACCCTAACTTTCCTCACAAGTCCGTCTGAATCTATAGTTGTGTCAAGAATTCTACCCAGAGACCATCTGTACCTAGGTAGATCATTATCCTTAACAATCACTATGTCCCCTTCTGACAAATTTCTCCTAGGCTTATGCCAGCGTTGTCTAACAGCAATATTTGAGAGATACTCTTTTCGCCAGCGGCTCCAGAATTGTTCAGCAAGGTACTGAACCTGGCGCCACCTTTTCCTCGCATATACATCTTCTCTGGTAAACTTGCCTGGAGGTGGTAAGGCAATAGTAGATTTCATCGTAAGAACATGATTAGGCGTTATTGGCTCAAGACTATCTGGATCACTTAAGTTGTCGACAGTAAGTGGGCGACCGTTCACGATAGAGATTGCTTCATAAAGGAATGCTCTTAGAGAGAAATCATCGATTCTCTCTGAAGCAACTGAAAGCGTAGACTGAAGAACACTTTTAACTGTCCTAATCTGTCGTTCCCATACACCTCCTGTATGACTTGCGCATGGTGCATTAAAGACAAAGTCGCACTGATTCTCGGATAGAAAATAATTCAGCTTCTCAGTGTCAAGTTCTTTAAAAGGCTTCAGTCAACTCATTCCTTGCACCAACAAAGTTGCTTCCCTGATCAGATTTAATTTGCCGGACTGTTCCACGCATGGCAATAAAGCAACGCAAACCATTAATGAAAGAATCTGTTGATAAAGAATCAAGCATCTCAATGTGAATGGCACGAGAGGAGAGACAAGTAATGATTAATCCATATCTTTTACACACCTTTCGTCCCTGTTTCACAGAAAACGGGCCGAAACAGTCCATGCCACAGTAAGTAAATGGTGGCGAAGGATTCACTCTCTCAGAAGGCAAGTCAGCCATCCTTTGCTCTTCTGTTGGTCGCCTGTGTTTTCTACAGGTAACACAATTACGCACATAAGATGCTACGACACGATTAATGCCTGGGATCCAAAAACCCTTTGAACGAAATTCATTAATGGTAAACCCTTTACCTTGATGTTTAACTCATGACGGTCAGCTAGAATTAGTCTTGTAATATGATGGTCTTTGGGGAGAACTGCAGGGTGTTTATATAGACTGCAGACAGCAGAATTGCTCAGTCGACCTCCCACCTTAAGCACACCATCATTATCAAGGAATGGATCTAGACTGTACAATTCATTGCAAGATGATAACTGGTTACCTTTGTTTAACACCTTTAATTCATTATGAAACACATGTTTCTGCAGAAGTATAACTATTAGGCACTCTGCCTTTTCTCTTTCCTCAACTGTAGAAAGACTGCTTGATTTATCCTTATTAATTCGTCGTTGGATTCTTGCAATTGCTCTAACTACATGAGACCAAGATGAAAACTTCCACAGGCGATTTACAACAGTTCCTTGCTCCACTACACCAGTGCTAAGGGTTTGAGAACTTCTGACTTCTTCATCACTTGATAGTATTTCAGTAATTTCACTAGAAAAGAGAGCAGTCTCTTTATTCCACAGAAACACTGGTCCTGTAAACCAATTAGACAAAATCAGCTCATCTATAGTGAGACCTCTTGAAACATGATCTGCAGGATTATTTTTTGTTGGAACATATATCCATTGCTGCGGAACTGTGCTTGAATGAATCCTTTGTACTCTATTAGCAACGAACGTGTGGAATCGTCTAGCCTCATTATTGATGTACCCCAAAACAACTTTGGAGTCGGTCCAGAAGAACTCTTTGATGGCAGTATATTGAAGCTCTTCTTTAAGAATTGTACTAACTTCCACTGACACAACAGCAGCCGTCAACTCTAACCTTGGAATGGTTGTTATGTTTATCTGGGACACACGACATTTTGCCATTACAAGAGTAACATGCACGTCATCCTTTTCATTTTTCAATCTCAAATATGAGCACTGTCCATATCCGGGTCAATATCACTATAAAGTGCCCTTTGTTGTCCCCATCACAATCATGGAGTTATTTTGGCCATTTTGTGAAATAATACTATTCTGGTTGGATACAAGTAATGTATAAGTACTTTAATACACTTTTGTGCAATAATAGCTGCATTCAAGTTGGTTTTCTTTATTTTATTCCACTTTCTTCTAATGCATCACTGCCCTTCTCTTGTGTCCCTCATGCTGGACAGCAGACATCAACCAAGGCTATCAATGATAAAATAACACATAATCAAACAAATTTCCACTTTCCCTTATTGTTTCCATTAGTTAATAGCAAATAAAAAAGGTATTTGCCATTTTATTTGTATTTTTACAAAAATATCTTCAATTTAATATTTTAAAAAAACACCTTGAAAACAACACTGACAGAAAAACTGGTGACGAATTACCCACTTCGTAAAATATGTAGGCCTACGAATTGTTGATCAGGCTAAAATGTCTTTATGTGTGTCACGAAGTTGAACAAAGGACTTCCAGGTTTGGTGAATAAAATGTCAATGTGTTTCTCAACCAGATAGATATCCGAAATGTCTGTTAAAGATCGCTTTATCTGGAAGGAATCTGCTGTGTACAAACATCTGACAGATGTCTATAAGATGTCAGTTTTATATACGCTTTAAATCTAATAAATGTATATTTGACAACTGAAATGTCAAATAGACATACCTATTGAAGATCAGCATACACTGTAAAAATTGTATCTTGCAGATGTAAATGCAGACGTCAAAGATACGTCTCTGTGATGTATGAGTGCTATCAGGGCAAGATTTTTTTCTGAGTTACCCTCTCATTCACCTCTTTTTGAACATGCTGAAGACGGAAGCTGTGAATTCTCTTGGGACAATCACATTTCCTTGTGGGAGGTAAGTCCAAGAGTATTGAGCCAATGGGAAGATGTTCCAGGTACCTGGCTTAGGAATGTCCATATGTTTTCAATGTCCTCCTGGGATTGCTGACACATTTCTCAGGAGGAAACCTTGTCTCCGCAAATCCGGTCAGGTGCAGGTATTCAACAATAACAGCAGATGCTCCTAGCATAAATATCTTCAATTAAGACTTGTTACTTCCCTGGAGAGTAACACATACAGCCCTCAACGTTTACCAATATCAGCAGGATAATAGTTACTAAAGAGCCACATATGACAGAGGGCTAAAAGGATTTGGTGTACTATTATACTGTGCTGTTTTACAGTTATGATAATTAATTGATAACTAATTATCTTTAATTTGTACACATGCTACTACTACTTTTATTGACAGAAAAAATTAACGATTCAGCTAAAAATATACAATGCTGAGATAAAATGTTATACTTTTATATTTAGAAAGATGTAAATCAATCAATTTTATAAAATTGGTCAAAAGTAATAGCAACAACTTTTAGGTTGTTACCAAAAAGAAGTTGGTCAAATAAATTATATTCTTTTGAACTTTATATTGATCAAATAGATAACATCTATTTTAAATGTTAGTATTTCAGGAAAAAATACTGAATACATGCAGGCTTGGTGGCCATAAAGACTTCTTTCAAGACAAAAAAAAAATATTAAAAATATTATTAAATAGGAATATATAAAAATGTATTCCTTTATTCATGATGCATGTCATGAAGCAATAAAAGCAATAATAATTTATAATGGGATTGCAATGAGATGGTATATGAGTTTAGTCATATTCTGTGTGTGTGTGTTTTCTGTTTATTTTTCTATTTTTCCCTTTCCTTGTTGAAAAGATCTGGCCCCATCCAAAAATAATGAATGAATAATATCACACCATAGCACAGCGCAATGTGCATTCCATACTATTTAAGTGAAAAACCAAAAACCATACACAATCTTGTGACAAGTAGAACTGTTAAGAAGAGCCTAAATAAAGATGTTAGATGAGCCTAAATAAAGAAAATCTCATTTATTTCTTTACATTTCTTTAAAAAAAAGTTACCCAATGGTTTAACATGTTTTCAATAAACCTGTTCAATGTAAAATATCAGTGCTTTGTTTAGACACTTGGGTGACCATACTGAGTATTAGCAAGAGCCTGCTTTAATAATTTAATCCACCAGGGGGCAGTCCTGCCATATGTTTTTGTGACCTGTAACTTCCTCAAAGATAGATTGACAGAAAAATAGATGTAATTGGTGGGCTCTTCACCACAGCTGAAGAACTAGGTTAGCATAAAGTCAGCATTTATATTAGTCTTGTCTTTCAAATTTTTAAACCTCTAAGCGAAAAGTACTGCACAAAAATTATTTCTGAAAGCACACAGCTAAATCTGAACCCATCTTCAGTGCTAAAATACAACAGAGGGTGTGCGTGAATCTATAAACAGGTTTTATTCAGTATTCAGTTATATTCATTGACAAAGAACAGAACATCCTGACAGTATGAATAACTTTTATTTCTCGTCTTATATAACAATATATTTCCCTGAACTTTCCCATCATTCTCTACGGTTTTCCAATTTTTATCTGTTATGAGTGAAAAGTGTTGACATAGTAACTTTACAGAGACATTGATGCTCTGAAAGGAAGTCCTTGATGCTCTCCTTTCACAGCAATGCATGCGACTAGAACTTGGCTGTGGTTATTTATGCCAACAATAATCATTGCAAGGGACCTTGCCGTCTATTAATTTTACATAATTTGGAGGTCAGATCTATTTCAGTTCATTACGTTCATTATGGATTCTAGTCACATTCAGTTCTAAACAACCGTCTGTGAGGTTTTAAGCAGTTTTGCGTTTACTCTAGTGAAATTGGCGTGCTTAATGTAATCACCCTCGACCTGCAGTGTGTGTGAAGTGTGGAGTAGCATTTACAAGCATTATTACATTTACTAATTGAATCCTTCTGAGTCCATTCTGTTTAGTTTCTACTCTTGCAGCTTCTGCTGTGTCTGTGATCACGAGTTGTGAAGAAGTGCACCAATGTTCCCTCTAGCCATGCACACACATAGAAAAAAAAAAAGATTAAATCAGCCTGGTATGCTGGTCAAAACTAGTTTAAACTGCCTTCGTAAGTCTTTCAACTTGACCAAACCAGCATCCAGCTGACCTCCCTGTGATACTTATAAGAAAAGATATAGGGCTAAAGTAATAGAAATTTAGTCGATCTTCTTGTCCATTGATTTTCTGAAGCTGTGAGAAATCTTGTGTGTGGAAATAGCACTGATTCATTAATCAGCTGAATTCAGAATGCTTGGAATAACTGTCATGTCATTTACTTTATTGGTGTTTTTTTTTTTTTTTTGTCTTTCTTGAGTATAAAAGTCCAGATCCTTATTCAGCTTCATTTTCTAAAAAGAAGAGTGGCCAGCACATTTTTTTTTTAAACTTCTCCTTTTGTGTTTCAGTCTTGCTGGTTGTAACAACATCAGTAAATGATGACGGAATTTTCAATGGAACTAATTAAAACATGCTTGGGGTTGGTTGGATTTATTATATGTTATCTAAAGAAGTCTTGATACGACAGAATTTTTATGATGACAATTATTACATTTTTTTTTTTTTTTTTAAAGATTATGAGATTAAAATTTTACAATTTTGTTTAGTGTTAGAATTGAATCAAAATATATCAAGGGCGAAGTTGAACTAGAAAAAAAGTTGAAATATTAGAGATTATGAGATAAAAATCGTAAATAAAAAAAAATGAAAAAGTCACAATTACAAGAATTAAATCAAAATATTTCAAGAATAAAGTCCAAATGACGAGAATAAAGTTGTATTTTAATATTTACTATGAACATTTATTTTTCAAATAAAATTTTGTCTTTTTTATTCCAGAAATATTAACATTAATCTTGTAATAGAAAAAGGTGTCCAATACGGAAAACTGGGTAACATTATTTCTATTGTGATTCATTCAGAGTCATTCATTGTTTGATTGAAAGAATAAACCAAATAAGAATAAAAAAATGCTTTTTGCCACTGTTGAATAGAACTTTCAAAAAGAAAGAATAATTTATGCTGAATGCATTTATTAAAGCGATCGTTCGCCATCAGATGAAAATCCTGTCATCATTTATTCACCCTCAAGTTGTTCCAAACCTGTGTGAGTTTCTTTCTTTTGTTTAGCACTAAATAATAGTTCTGGTAACCAAACAGTAAACTGTAAACATTTCTCATTGATTAAAAAAAAAATAAATACATTTAACACTTCAGTGTGTCTTCATGTATGTGCAAACTTTACCCAAATTTGTGACTTGTTTGTGTTTATTAACATCTCCAGGTATGCTCTGCCGAGTGTTCAGGGAGTAGTGAGCAATACCTAGGAACCCTGTGAATCAGATCTCAGCTCACATCTGTTTGAATCCAGCTGCAGAGTCACCTGACCAGCCGTGTCATCCACCCACGCATCTTAGCAAAGTATGTGCTGTGCTCACCATAATCCCTTAATCCAGCCAGCACCAGCACTACATCAGAGAGAGAGAGAGAGAGAGAGAGGTTGAAAGAGACACAAGTACAGGTCCAGAGAAAGATGAAATGGAAGATTTAAAGGGCTCACCTTTATCTTTGTGAATGATTTGTTTACTGAAGTCAAACACACAATGAAGAGAAGCCAAAGAATGCGTAAAACAGATCCACTTCTCTCAATCCTTCAACCTGAGGCTATGCGTGTGATTTCACGAATATATAAAACCATTTCTAGTATGCATGCTGCTGGCTGGGAGAGATATTGATTTATTGCATTTGACAACAGAAAAACACACTATAAATTATGGATGAATTGCTTTTTACACGCTGTGTACCGAAGATTTACTCAGTACTTGTGAGGAATTGTTGTGATACCTCATGGCATTGACCTCAGTCTGTTTTATTCATCTGCTGTGCGTTAAAGTGATGTTTACACATCGCACACTAACTAGTGAAAGTTTTGAAAGTTTTCGAAGCTGTGGACACAGGCAATGTCGCGCTGGTGAGAAAACAGCTTTGTGTATGACAGGACTGGAGATGAGGGATGAAGAGAGAGAGGGAGAGACTGAAAGAGATCAAAGCGCATGAGAGCTAGTCTAGCGATGTATTACGGCCTTCATTCCCCGCTCGAAAATGTTGGGTTGCCATGGAAACGCCTGTTGAACGAGGCTGCTATGAATCTTTCAGTAACTCTTCGCTTGCGTCTAGCAGAGGAAAAAAGTTGCCATTACTTATTCTGAAAATACACTTGACTCTGGGCCGCTTGCAAAATGTAATAATAATATATTGTCTCTCTCGAGCACTTGTGTCATAAACAGAGTTGAAATTATAAATACGAGAAATGCAAGATTGAGATGCGAAGAGAGAAAAATAGACATGAGAGGCTCTTAGCATGGGTTTTGCTAAATGTAAGTGGATTGAGCAAGGACTCTTGAGGTTTTAGTGTGCGAACAATACAATTACGAATTTATCATGCTAGCATCTCATGAAGAATCAAGTATGACAGAGACACTAGGTTAAAGCACAGATTCGATTCAAAGATCTAAAAATAACAACTCAATTGTCATCCTCAAAGCCTCCTTCACTGTATGGGATTTTGTGCCCATTCTTAAAAGGATAGTTTACCCCAAAAATGACAATTATGCCATCATTTACTTTCCCTTGTGTAAAACCTGTGTGACTTTCTTTTTGAAGCACAAAACACGATTTTGTTTGTGCCAAACAGCTCCCAAGTACTCCTCCTTAGGTTTCTGTCGTTCTACTGGGGAACTTCAACATCCTTCGTGGGCAGGCAGCAACAGTGATACCTGGAGAGTCATGAAAGGGAGGAACAGCCATGTTCAAGCAAAAGAGTGTCCATCATTGCACATGACAATAGCACACCATAGGCCAGAGGTCGATGATCGGATTTGTGGTCGTTTCATCTGACCTCTGGATGTATGTCTTAAAGAGAGGAGCAGAGCTATCAACGATCACCACCTGGTGGTAAGTTGGATCTGATGTTGTGGTCTGCAGAGAACATCTAGCTAAACAATGTGTCAGAGGGATTTTCAACTCCCAGGATAATCTTGAACAGATCCCGAGAGAGGCTGGAGACATTCTAGCTTGTTCTGCACCTCCTTTGTAAACAGCTATGGCTGTAAGACCTCTGGTGTCTGTCATGGCAGCAATCAAATAACGAAAGGACATGACATGTGGCCAGGTATGGATTCCCATACTAGGAATTT
The DNA here is from genome assembly GCA_032275025.1 of Enteromius treurensis. Classification (NCBI taxonomy): domain Eukaryota; kingdom Metazoa; phylum Chordata; class Actinopteri; order Cypriniformes; family Cyprinidae; genus Enteromius; species Enteromius treurensis. Next base: position 20,694,134 of record JAUCMU010000063.1, read on the forward strand.
GTGCTCAAGTGCACACACAGCAGTGAGAAGTAAACTGGTTTTCCTTGATAGGACTGCTGCCCCTATGATCCAGCCCCAGATTGATGGAAGGATGGATGGAAATCTAATTTGTTTCAATTAGCTTCAATTTGCAAAGCTTGTTCCGCAGCTAGCCGTGATTGTACCTTGTTCATATTTTTATTTAATAAAATAACTGCGATTATTTTCACACTAAACAGATTGATGCTGATTCTAACGAATTAGAATAAATGCATTTTTAAAATAAGCAATAGAGCAAAAAGTTCAAAATAATCTATGATTCTTAATATGGAAATTATTCCTGTGTCATGAGAGCCCACTGATATGCCCACAAGCCCCTTCAGAGGGCACCCCATCCAGAACTCACCTTCACTCATGGACTCGGTTTCCCATCATGCATCCCTGGACTGATTAAACTTACACCTGAACCTCATTCACTCTCACTCATGCAGCTCGTTACCACACTCAGTCACGCTCACCACTCCCTGCATTTAAGCCACAGTCAAACACTCACTCACCGCGAAGTCCTGAATTCTTTTGTATTTCATTTCTGAGTGTTTATTCCAGTGGTTGTTTTTCCGTGTTTGATTCTGGACTGTTAATGTGTTTATTGATTGTTTGCTGCCTGGCCCAATCTCAGCACGCTTACCCCCTTCGTTACAACCTGTTTCGTGTTTTATTTTCTGCATTACTGACAAATAAACTGTAATCTAAATGGATGAGAAATTAATAAGCAATTTAAATCTTTATTAAATAAAAAAAATAAAAAAATCCTGTATTGTAACATTTTTAAATCTTTTTTTTTTTGGTCACACTTTAGTATGGAGACCAATTTTTACTTTTGCTCTAACTACTGTATGACATTTGCCTAATTTGCTGCTTATCAGTAGTTAGTAAGGTAGTTAAGTTTGGATATTGGGTAGGGTTAAGGGATCTAGTAAAAGGGCATGCATAATAAGGCATTAATATGTCCTTAGCACTAATAAAATGCTACAGTATTTGCTTGCTAATGAGCTACTACCGTAGTTAACAGTGAAAATTGATCAATTGTTACCGATATTTAATTTTTTGTTTTAAAATATGACTATGACGAGTAATACGACTGCTTGCCTTAGCAAACGCCATAGAATATATAAACTTATGTAACCAACATAATCTTCAGACATTAATAATGTATAGGCTGTCGAGATTTCCCAGCAGAAGCTTCATTACATTAACTGTCAAATGAATTTTAAAACATGCACAGTGTTTATATACTATCTGATGAAACTTGTGAGGAGAAAAAGCTTATAGTGGGCAGGTGCCCTGATTAATTAATTGTTAGATTCTTTTTGCTATGTTTGTGTGCCCCTCACCAGTAATTAAATGACTTAGTTTGATCATATCGCCCTCTGGCTTGATCTCGTATTTCTGTCAGTGCTGGAGTGCAGAGAAAAGATTTTGATTTCTCATCTATGAAGAAGGGGTGAGGGAGGGGTGATCCTGCTGCACGATCTATATTTCAGCGCCGCACTGAGCGTGCCGAGCCTCATCCATTCTGTCTAAACAAACAGTGGGGTTGGCTCATTAAGACACGCTAAGGCTACACCAGTTTCCATGGTACCTTTAGCATAAATGATTCATCCGAGTCGACTTTTTGAAGTGTCCCTTTAGAGCACCCCTGCTCCGGCTCATCAACCCTAGCCGACAAGCTTTAATGACATGGGGGTTTATACATGAAACGCTCAGAAGTGCAGAAGACCCCAGTCAAGCACCCTGAAATACCAACACTGATGTCATCATCATGAAATGTGGTTCTTTGTAGTACTAAGTCTGAATGTAAAGCTCATGTTGTTTTTTTTTGGTCAAAAATACATGACCGGGATGTTCTTGGCTTGAAGTAAAGATTGGTTTCTTTCTTCGCCTCATCTGGTGCGCAACGAGTCTGTGATCGATCTGCACAGAAACACTGACGCAGTTCATATTTCTGCGGCGAAAAACTCAGTCCAGCCTGTTGATTTCCAACCCTGCTCACTTTACACTTGGGATGAAGGTGATAATCCAATCTGAAGTGGTGCTTATTTCTTCACTTCCAAGGATGTCAATCTTCAACACCTTTTGCATCACTGCAAGGCTACCTTGTGAGAAGGCAATATAGTTTTTAGAGGAGGTTTCTTAAACCGATATACTAGGTTTAGAGAATATATAAACAGTAAACATGTGGGTAAGAATTCATTTGTGGATGCCTGATTTAGGCAATAGCTGAAACTTCACACACCTGGCCTGGGGTTTTTTTTAACAAGGAGGAAGAGATTTTCACAATTACTTTCACACAATAAAATCTTTCCATACAATGTGATTGCATAGACTCCCAGGGCCTGTCAAGCTGTCAAGGACAGAAATGCACCATACAAGCAACCATTCTGAGAAGAAGTACACTTTGGCATGCTTTTAAAAAGCAGATTTGTAACAGAAAAAAAAGTTTAAAAGAATACACTTTTTACAAAATGAATGTTTTCTGAAAATTAATCACAAATAAATGAAAATATATTATATTTGAAACTTTAAAAAGTAGGGCTATGCATAATTACATGTAATTAACCCTGAGTGTCACGAGGCTGAGAGACGACGAGGCGTGCAAATTCAAATGCAGAGTGATTTATTGAAAAGCTGGACATAGACAGACAGACTGGGTAATCACCGGCAATCAACAATGGCAGAGGCAAAACAAGAGAGTAGTCGGAGTCCGGGCATCGGTCCAAAACGAATGGTGAACAGAGTCCAAAGGGAGAGGCAAAAGCAATAGTCCAAATGAGAGCAGCGGTCAGTAACAATAAATCCAGACAGGGAAACCAGGACACTAAAGAACACAAATGAAAATACAGGGCAGGTTGACAGTGCAATGGACCGTAGAGACAGAGTAACACATCCGGGTTTTATACATGTGAAAGTAGGTCAAGGGGTGGAGCAAACAATGAAGTACCTAGACAACAAACGAGTGGTTGGAGACATGATTTCATTGATGAGAGTCCCTGAATGAAAACAGACATAAAACACAAAGAGTTTCGCTGGGCACTGAAGTGCCATCCCCTGATCTGGGCTGGCACTTCCAGCAGACTGTGACACTAAGCCGAATCCTAATCCTTACCATATAAGTAGTTAATTAATATTACTCAGCAATTAATAGTATATACACTCTAACAAGGACACCTTAAAATAAAGTGTAACCCAATAGTATACATGGTTAAAGTTACAGCAGAATGTACCGATGCATAACTAAAAGATATATTAATGTAATTTCTATTAAAACTTGTATGTCACGGATATTTGAATGGTGTTTTAGTTCATTTAAAATTTGTTAACTAATTATTGAATATCAAAACAAATTATAATCAAGAATTGCACACGTGCTTAGTACGTTAATCAACATATTAACACATTATTAATGGTTTATTTCACTTATTTTTCAACTATTTTTTTGTAAAGTGTACATAAATGTGTGAAGAAGCTGTCACGAGTGAGACGCGGGGAACATGCGGATCCATTTGCAAACGTTTATTTAAGAGCACACAGAGTCAAAACAGCGTAGAAATGGGCAGAGTCAAACAACGGCAAACAGTACATAAAAAAAGGCTGAGATGAGACAGTAATCAGAGTTCGTGGAAAAAGGGTCAGGCGATGAGGCAAACAGAGTCCAGAGGAGCAAGGCAAGGGCGAGAGTCCGAGAGCAGGCTTAGGTCCAGATCCAGGGAGGTAGAGAAACACAGAAAAACACCGCAAACACGGGAAGACATGGATGGCTTGACAACGGGGAAAACTGACGTACATCCAACATTGACGAGCAACTAACAAAAGGATATCCGAGGTATTTATACATGTGACATAAGGCGGAGAAACAATGAAACACCTTGACAACAAACAAGACGGGCGGAGACATGAGTTTATTGATAATTAGTCCAACGGGTGAAAACAGACATAAAACAGTTTGCTGGAGCTGGAGGGCCATCAGCAGACTGGCATCTCCAGCTGAACATGACAGAAGCAGTGTTAAATTTGTACTCTTTTTATTGCTTATTTTGTTTCATTAAAATTATCTCTAAGTACAATATTATTAGTCTTCTGAAGCCACATAGACTCTGACAAAAGTTACAAAAGTTCAAAAGGTAAACCTTTGTACCTTATTTCAGATGCAAGTACCTTAAAAACACATATATTTGCCTAAAATGTGCATATTAATACCTTAATGTTACATAATATTACCTTTCGAAAATATACCACTCCAGTGACAGCTTCTGTACATTTTTTCTTGGTGGAGTTTTCTGTGAATAACAATTTATATGGATTTAGAAAACTCAATCCTGGATGCACTATGGAACAAAATAAAATAATAATTTGGGTTCTTAACAGCATGAGAGCAAGAAGATTATTTCATTTTTGAAAACAGTTCCAGTATGTGCTACTGCTTACAGAGGCACTTAAAAATAATGACGCCATTTAATCAGACCAGAGCTCTTGTCATTTAGTGTATATCTCTGCTTGCGTATAATGTGCTGTATCTGCGAGTATGTTTCACGGCATTGCTTTCAGATATTAAATCTGTTTCTAAAGCCACAGAATTAGTTTCTGGCCCAGTGGACTCATAAGGTACTGTAGACTCCTGTGTAGATGATATCAAACCACAGTGTTGCACAGCCCTCTATTTGTTTCACCAGAGAACTTTTGCAATTTACACTGACTTATGGCTGAACCCTCCACACGGTGCAATATCTTTATTTTCCAGCTTCATGCAGAGGGAGTGAAATGACAGGGAGGCTGGTGAAGAAGGGGGTGTATCCCTTGAGAAGAGCTTTCTGGAAGTCCAACTTATCACTGCAATTAAAAGAAAACAGAGAACCATTTTCCAGGGCGATTATGTAGTATATAATGAGCAATTATGAGGATATGTATAAACCAAAGCAGACTGCACCACGCAGATGAGTTTCTTTCTTGTGAGGAATAGTCACACGTTTGTTGGATGTCCTCAAAGAGCCCATGAAATCAAAACTGTCTGTAAAGTTTTGAGGCCTAAGTTTATGTCAGTTGGCTTTGAGGTAATTTGCTGAAGTTTGTTTGAAGTTGACTAGATGCATTTTTAATGTACACAATTTACAGTCTTTAACTTTTAGGAAATAAAAATCACCAAAAATACTGGTGACTCATGCTGCTGTAATGTTTTGCCGGAGGCAAGAAGAATAAGATGAGCTGTGGATCTAATTGCAAGCACTTTATTAAGACTTAAAGATCTAACGAAAAGTAAAATATAGCGAAGACTTTGAAGTAGGGGAAAAGTAAACATTACTTTTACATTACTTAACTATTGAAACAAGGACTAGTGGTGTGTTCAGGTCCACCTGGGAAGTTCATCGATCCCTTTGGTCAGAGCAAGATGGCGATGTCCCCACAAAAATTCAAGATTTTTATAAAACGAGTGACAAATGTACATTTTTATTATTTAATTGTTAAGTGTACTGTAAATTGAATCAATATTTATGTACCATTTTAATAAATATTATTGAAATAGTTGAATTATTATTACATTATGCTGTTAACATACCAATTAATGCTAACAATTTTACTATTAATGCAGATGCTACTTCAATTGCATGTGCCATAGTTTTTTTTTTGTTTGTTTGTTTTTTTGTACTGGCGTGGTCTCAGCTCAGAAATTTGCTGATTAAAGAATTAATTTCCAAATAAGCACTTTTTGGTGATGTTCACATTCATTCAACTCTAAAATACAGTATGATATTTCTTACATGGCTTGAACACAGTCTAGTCACAGTCTGGCTAATTAGTATAACTCGTATGAACTCACGCATACAATTTCATATGATTTTTCCTAAATCATACATATATTTCAAGAGTTTCCAATTCGTATGAACTTGTCTTGTACGAATCGATGCACCTAAACCTACCCCGTCACTGGGATTTAGACAAATCACACGAGTGAGGTTGTATGAATTTGCCACCACGCTTAAATATGTACGAATTGGCCACGAGACTGTGTTGATCAGCACGATCTATATCGAGTTATATTTTACGGCCTGAGATGTACTGCATAATTTTCGGCTGAAAGATTAGACCAATCATATTGTCGTGATTGTTTCACTATGCCACTCTTTCGTCTGCAACAGCTGAAAATCGTGAAGCGTGTTTGGAGATTACGAAGTGGCTAATTCGTATTTGTTTTCCTTCACTACAAATTCATTTTCAAATTCAATTCAGAGGCAAAATTTGTATGAATTTGTACGAATGACCTATATGTCACTGGAACCTATTCAATCACACAAAGTCAAATGAAGTCGTGAAATACAACCTTGTGAAATATGTAAGAATTGGTCTTGAGATAGAGTTGGATGGATACAAGTGATATAGAATAAATAAAAAGTGAAACAATCAGAAACCTAGAAAACCATGAAATAAATCAACAGGAAATAACCCTGCATGATCAAAACTAGAGCTTTTGGAATATACCACAGCGTGACACCTGCACTTATGCACTTTCGCATACTTTTGTCATCTCAAACCTGTATGAATTACTTTATTCTGTGTAGCACAAAATAAAAAATATGAGTTGCTCTTTTCTAAGCAATGTGTCTTCTCATGGGGACAAAGATCTTCAAGCTTCAGAAGGAATACAACATAAATCATTACAAAAGAAGCACATATTAAAAGTAGCATTTAAAAAGTAAATGCAAAATAAATATCATAAATATATAAAGTATTTAACCAAATATCAATTGTATAATAGGATATGTTATAATAAGATAGCTGTTAATACATAAAGGGAAATGTATAGTAATTCATAGCATGCTGCATAGTTCATGCTGCTGCGTTAAATGTCACACGTAGTTTAAAAGCGTCATTTTAGATAAAGAAATTACCTATTGTCTTACCTTTCAAGTGCAAATGCAATAGTTGAAGTAGCAGGGTTTGACATCTGTGAGGTAGTCCCGGATGAAGAAAGATGAACTCAAGTGTGTCTTACTTCAAACCCAGAAACAATTCATTCGTTCACTGGAAAGAAGGAATCCCATCAGCTTTCATCTGGCCTTAAATCAGTCCTCAAAGCCAGTGTCTTCATTAGCACCCATCCGTTACATCAGCCTTTCAATAAACACAGCCTGCCCTCGAGCTATGGTGGGTTTGTTTCCTGACGCAAAACTCTTAGCATCACAGGGGAAATTAGACATAGTTATGTATTGTGGAGGAATTATTTTTATATTCACGATTACTCATGCTTATGTACCACAATTAGATTTTTAAACGATTGCTTAGGCAACATTTAATCTTATGGCGATTTAGCATTGTTAAAGAGTTTTTTGGGGAAGAATAAGCATTGCTTGGTAATAATGCACACACAGGTTTGAAATGACAGGTGTGAGTAAATAAAGACAAAATATACATTTTTGGTCATCTATGCCATTAAAGAACAACATCAAGACAACTTAAAATTGTATTTAATGCAAGCACAGCATCTTTTCGCAGTCTTGTTAGCATACCTCTTTTCGGGAGTCATTTCACAGCCTTTCTTCTACAGAGGAAATTGTTGTTCTGTCCCCCAGAGGCTGCTTTAAAAGCCGGGCTTGAACGCCTCATCCAATTTTAATGATGTGACTCTTCCTGTAATCGTGCAGTCGGTGAAAACCACAGGTGGTTTTGGCATGAGTTTACAGTGGGATGTTAGCATGCACAACTGTAGTTTTGATTCTGAATCAACTTTGAGTAGGTAAGTAGAAGACATGACAAATTTCTTGGTTCAACCATGCTAATTCTAATTGTCATTTCAAAACCTTATGACTTGCTTTCTTCTATGGATAAAAGGAGAAATGCTTTTTCCCATATAGCAAGTCTCTACAAACTACAAAAAGTATGCAAAAGCACATAACTCAAAGTAGTCAAAATTAAGTCTTCTGAAGTCATACAATAGTTTTGAGTGTGGAACAGAAGAAAATGTGAGCGGTTTACTATTGTTTTCTTCTCTAGTGAGCATTTAAAGGGTTTGTTCATGAAAATGCTGTCATTAATTACTCACCTTCATGTCATTCCAAACACATAAAGCCTTCGTTCATCTTCGGAAACACAAATAAAGATATTTTTTATGAAATCAGAGAGCCATCCCAGAGACCACACGTACGTCTGCAAGATGTTTGTTAAAGATCTCTTGATCGGGAAAGCATCGGCTGTCTACAAACATCTCTACATTAGCAGACATCTTTGATATGTCAGTTTTACATAAATTTTGAATCATAAACATCTTAAAGACATCTAATAGACGTCTTTTTGGCATCTAAAAGGAGACGTCCAATAGACATACTGATCTGGTCGTAACAAGGTGCTTATGGTGCTCGGTGCAGGTGAGTGAATGACAATGGGCGAGGATTGGCTGCAAGTAACGTATCCAGCGAGACTTCCAAGAACAAGGAGAGGTGAGTAGATTTCAGGAGGTAGACAGAGAAATTACCTTGTGCTCAGCCGCTGAGCTACAGGCAGGTGAGGCTTTTAACTCCCTCAGGTAAGTATCCTCAGGTGCGGCTCGTTAGTACTCTGGCGATTGAAAGCGGGTATAGGGACTGAACTGGGGAAAGTTTCTTGCGCTGGCGTGACATCACCCCCTCCTCCACGAGCCTCTCCTAATGCTCCTTGCCAATGGCGGGGACGACCACGCCCTCTGGGACCAGGATGATCGGGATGACGTTGATGGAATTCTTTGGCAAGTATTGGGTCCAGTACATCCTCTCGATCCACCCAGGAACTCTCCTCTGGCCCATATCCTTCCCTATCGATTAGGTACTTGAGTCTGCCACCCCGCCACCGGGAGTAGGTGATATCTCATTAACCCGGTAGATATTCTCTGTGTTCTCGACTTCAGGTGGAGGAGGGGGTCCCAAGAACTCTGTGGAGGGGGGAATCAGAGGACCGGTGAAACATTTTAACACATGGAAGGTGGGAGTGATGCGATATCGGGCAGGTAACAGGAGTTCATAGGTGACTTCATTAATCTGACGTGTGATAGGGAAAGGACCGATGAATCGTGGGCTTAATTTTTTGCAGGGAAGGCGAAGACGGATGTCTCTCGTTGACAGCCACACTTTTTCACCATGCTTGTAATGTGGGGTATCTGACCTACGGGCAGCTGCCCCGGCCTTATGCCATTGGACTGCTCTTTGGAGGTGTATGTGAGCTGAATTCCAAATCTGTTCGCTTTCGCGAAACCAGTAGTCAACTACTGGTACCTTGGAAAGCTCTCCTGACCAGGGGAATAGTGGTGGCTGAAAACCTAAGACACATTGGAACAGGGTTAATCCTGTAGACTCCTGGCACAAGGAGTTCTGCGCATATTCTGAGAAAGTTCGGAGAAAGAGTGCCCATTCATCCTGGTGCTTGTGACCATAGATACGTAGATATCATGTGACTTCCTGAATTTTTCGTTTGGTTTGACCATTCGTTTGTGGGTGGTAGCTTGAAGAAAGACTAATGGATACCTCGAGCAGCCAAAATAATTCTTTCCACACCCTTGAGGTAAATTGGGGGCCTCGATCAGAGAATATGTCCTCCAGGAGGCCGAAATGATTTAAGACGTGCTGGAACAGACACTTGGCTATTTCGAGGGCTATGGGGATCCCTGGTAGGGGATTGAGCTTACAGCTCTTGGAATCGATCCACCACTACCAGAATGGTGGTGAATCCATTTGACTGGGGTAAGTCTGTGGCAAAGTCTATGCCCAGGTGAGACCAAGGGCGTTGAGGGACGTTGACAGTGGGCGAGGATTGGCTGCAGGTAACGTATCCAGTGAGGGTTCCAAGAACAAGGAGAGGTGAGTAGATTTCAGAAGGTAGACAGTGAAGTTACCTCGTGCTCAGCCGCTGAGCTACAGGCAGGTGAGGCTTTTAACTCCCTCAGGTAAGTATCCTCAGGTGCGGCTCGTTACTACTCTGGTGACTGAGAGCGGGTATAGGGGACTGAACTGGGAAAAGATTCTTGCGCTGGCGTGACTGTTTCAATGTTGTTAGAAAACCGTAAGAACTTCATTTATTTTTAGATCACATATTAATATATTGTTGATAAAATCCGACAGCTTGCTGATCCTCCATAGGGAGCAATGTAATTGAAATGTTCCCAGACCCAGAAACATAGTTACACTAGTAAAATAATTCATGTGACATCAGCGGTTCAACCATAATTTTACGAAGCTGCATGATATCAAGCCACTTGACTGGTCTGGAACAACACAAGTCTCATGTTTTTAAGCTTTTAGGCAGTGTCCAGTTCCATCAGAATTATCTTCTCTCTCAGGTAGTATAGTTAAAAATAACTGGCTATAAATTTATTCTTATTTTATACTCAAGGGCTAAAAAAGGTAACTTTCTGGATTTGATTGACTAAATACTTTATATTTCAGGATTTCTTGAAAGTTTAAACAACATTATGCATCACGACAACATTATTTCCATCGAGAATTGCATTTATTGTTGGCCTGGATCTTGTATTGACAATGGGGGGAGTGTGATTGGGAGAGTCTGGGACTTCAGCACACCCTCAAGACATTAAGTAGAGTTAAGCTCAGAAGTGGTTATCAATTCATACATGAAAATAATTCTTTCACTTAATGAGCCTGATGAGTTGTATGGTCATGCTGGAATGTGAAATTAAGAAATTAAAAGCTACACAATGCATCAGTTTGGGTTAAAATAATTATTGCCAAACATAAAACAACCCGGAAACATACAAATCACAGCAATAATAATCTAATTCTAGATTATAGTATTTGCTCATTTAAATCCAATGTCACGGTCTATGTTTAATGTTCTCGTGTTCTACCATGTCTTTGTTTATATGTGTCATGCTCCTTTTGTATCCGCCCCTGCCCATGTATAGCGTTTCCTGCCCTTGTTTAGTTCATTGTGTTAATTAGTGTCCAGCTGTGTCTTGTCTATGTCGTCAAGTGTCTTGCGTGTCTGCACTGCCTTGCCTACCGTGTCTAAGTTTGTGATTAAAATAACCACTGTTTTGCGAGAATCCTCCTTGAAAACTGTCCTTTACTCGAACGTGCAGGGCTTTGTGCAGCGGGTTGTGTGAATCACTCTTGGTATTTGAACTGATCGTTTCCTCTCCCACATTCTCTCAATGCCACCTTTGACCCCTGAAAACAATGAATGATAGCAGGTTAGTATCACAGGTAAACTTATCTGTTTGGGTAGGAAGAATTCAATTCTCCTTTCCACTTGAACAGGCTGTGGGCAGAGGGTTGAGTATCGCCGGTGAGGTTGCAGGTACACATTAAAACGTAGCGGGATCCAATACAATTGTCTTTAACTGGGATCACAGACTATTCAATTTAGTATTTTTAGGTATTTCAGGTAAGTATGGTTATGTGAGAGCAAAGCTCAGTATCTTACGATCCCTACAGACAACAGGCTGAAGAGTGCTTGGTTCTGGTGAGTGTGGCTTAGATTCTCTTTGTCTTTGGCAGTGAAGGATCATCTGTGGTCCAGAGAAATCTCTTGAAGCTGAGGCAGGGAGAACAAGAGATTAGCGAAGTTACCTCGAGCTCCGACAAAGAGCTTCTGAACTGCCTGGCATTTATACAGTGTTCCTGATTGCCGCCAGGTGGTTCCAATCAATACTCAGGCGACTGAGAGCGAGTTATTGTGTCTGACCTGGGATCAGGAGACATGGACGGCGTGACAAGTGTACATTTAAATAACTCTACATATCCAAAATGTCAGAGTTTGTAAACAATGTTCCCTACACAACAGAGATCAAGTAGACGTTTGAAGAAAATCAAAGTTTTTGTACTTTAATCAATTTAAGTGTTTAAAGTTTAAAATGTACTGTAGATGTAGAATGTTCCTTTTGTACTCATGTACTCCTGATATGTAATTAAATATGCATGGAAAGTGTGGGGGTGCAGAGCTACTCAACACCTGAGCTTTATGCCATTTTTCTGACAATCATCCTTCTGTTCTTAATTATTGCGCGTCACAATGTTAGTTTTTTGTTCATTTTGTTAGTTTTTTTCTTGATTGTTGATTGTGGCAAAAAAGTTTGAAAATAGTGTTTAATGTCAATGTGCATTTAAATATGAAAGGACTTTTTGTTTCTTTCTTGTTGCATACAAGTGTACAGGGTGGGCCATTTATATGGATACACCTTAATAAAATGAAACTGGTTGGTGATATTAACTCCCAGTGTGTGCCACATTAGTATATGTGAGGGCGAAAACTTTTCAAGATGGGTGCTGATTTATGGCCAAGAGAGCCGGTCCTGAGTCCTTTTCAAGATGGGTGGTGTCAAAAGTTGGATCCAAAATGGCCGACTTCAAAATGGCCACCATGGTCATCACCCATCTTAAAAAGTTTTCCCTCTCACATATACTAATGTGCCACATACTGATGTGCCACAAACAGAAAGTTAATATCGCCAACCATTCCCATTTTATTAAGGTGTATCCATATAAATGGCCCACCCTGTATATACTTTGAAGAATTAATAAATTGATGTAATGTTACAGTGGTCTTGATGTTGTTTGTGCGTGTTATAGATAGATTTTAGTGTGATTAGGTGTGGTAGGATTAAAATATGAAATATGTTGGGTTGATTAATAATAATTATGTAAATGTGATGCATTTTAAGTACATTGGGTACATTGTGTCTTTTGCACTTTTTGGGGGTACTATTATTACTTGTTTCATATACACAATGTTGACAAATTAGCAATTTAGATACATAACTCCTATGAATTGGGCCTAAATACTTTTTTGAGTGTGCTTTTAAGATACTTAGTGGTGTATCTGCATCTTTTTGAATATTTGCCAAGACCGAACTAGGAATAAAAACGGACTTTGGCATGAAATTAAACCAAGTAGTCATTCGCCTTTAATTTTGCCATTTTATTAGGCATTGCATGATTAATTCAATTGCATTTGCAGGTATCTCAGAGATTCAAAGATGTGCAAAATTCACCTTAGTTGACAATTTGCCATCAAAATTAAATCTCAGACAATGAGACTATGAAATATTGCTAAAAAGTTATAATCTCTTAATTTACTTGCTGTAAGCAGACAAGATGTTTATTTTGGATCATGTATACAGGTATACTTCAAATCTGACTTCCATTTGAGGAAATGTTTTTGTCCTTATGCGTCTCTCTCTCTCTCTCTTTCTCTCTCTCTCTCTCTCTCTCTTTTCCAAAGTAAAACCAATTTCTAAAAAATAAAATAATTTAGAAGAATAGCATGTCCTATTTCTCTTCAGACTGAGATCTGACACAAGCAGTTTTTTAGAACTGTTTTAGGAAGAAAGTTTGCTTTTCATGAAAATATTTGCCCATTTAACCCAGTCAAATTTGAGTTGGAAGTAAGATTTTGATTTCATCCTTGAGGACCAAGGACAGATTAGATTAGATTTAACTTTATTGTCATTACATAAGTACAAGGCAACGAAATGCAGTTTAGGTCCAACCAGCAGTGCAATGAGCAGCAAGTGCAGGATATAGGTATAAGTTATAAGTGCGCTTATACAAGATATGTACAAGAAGAAACTGGGTAATATTTACAGAAGGATGTACAGTAATATGAACATAATATACCGTTTGCAATAACCATAATCAGGAGTAGAAGAAAAAGGTAGAGGGTGCTATAGAAATTATGAATATGCAGTAGATATGAACATTATTTCAGGTTGTTATTTACTATATCAGGGATTGACATAAAAATGTATAATCAAAAATTTACAAATGTAACGTGCAATGGATATGTACATTTACAAGTGGGTATGTACAGTGTAGTTCACTGATTATGTGCAATATTAAATGTGCAAAATTAAATAGTGCAATGGTTCTGGGGAGAGTGTATGGGGGGCAAGGAAGTCAGTGTGGGGCAGAGTTCAGTAAGAAGACAGCTCTGATCAGATCATGCTAAACTGGATTACTCATTCACACATTTTCAAAGAGATTGCTTTACAGTAACATGTATATTTCTTATGAGTTGTTGGAAATGGCTGTCAGCATTGCCTAAAATATTAGGTGGTGTAAGGACATTAGCAGAGGTACTGTATTCTCAAACCTTTGACTACCCTGGTGCTCAGTCACGTACTTCGTTTTTCTTCATCTTAAATTAACATTCGCCCTTGTCCTTCGACTAAGACAGAATTAAGAACACGGTTTCTTTATCAACCCAACCATAGCTCTCCTCAGTGGGCATTGCAGAGATTAGAGGCCCAGTCATTTATTTATTACTCCTCTACACTGCATTTAAATAGCAGTGGAAGGAGGCAAACATTGTTTCATGTCCATCGGATCTCATTTGGAGTTAATTAATGCTTGTCTGGGGAGACAGGAGGCGGATGAAAAGACGGCCAGTGAATAATGGGAACCAACCCCGCAGGATAAGTGACTAAAATACAACAGTTTGTGTAAATTCATTTTTGTCCAGCTAAAACAGTTTGTTTTGTTCCACCGGGCGAGCTGTTAGTCACAGGTACAGATGTATGTACTGTACTTCAGCGCATGCAAGAAGTCACCCATGAGAACAGCCATCTTGCAAATATTTTACAGCTAAATTGCTAGAATGAACACAACCAGAAGTGAAGAAACTTTCAAATCTCTGAATCTCTATGGAGATTAATAATGCAACAAAGCGGCGTGAGAGTGAGAAAGGCTGGCATACACAGTGCCGCTGCTCAAATGCTTGCTTTAATGGACTTAAGGCTTCTCTCAATGAAGCTAAATGCATACTCGCATGGAGAGTCTTGTTCTGTAGAAGTAGATGCACTAGTGCTAACAGGAAATAATTTCCCAAAATGATTACTGATTATGGAGGCTATTATATTTAGCATTTCTATGCCATGGTTTTTGCATCCCCAAGCGTGTTATCTATGACATATAAAGATTACTGTAATTTGTGAATATTGATTCTGCTCCCATTTCATTTTTATATCAAAACAAATGTCTAACCCTTGGGCATGTTTTCCCACACCAGAATTCTCCAGAGCTTCCTCTATACATACGTGGGATCTTCAGATCATCAAACAAAGATATCTGCAGCATTAAAAATGCACTTCAAATGTTTCGCCTCCATCAGAAACTCTCTGAGGGATAAACAGGGAATGAGGGGTTTAATGGAGAAGTATATTGTTCAGATTTGGTTAGCTTTGCAAACAAGCTGGACACAAATATTTCCATGTGAACCACTCCATACCCTTGACTTTGAACTGACTGCATGGAAAGGTCTGACCAACTTCGGCCAAGCTTACTTCACTTTTTTACGTGATGTTCTGAGAGCACTGGTAAATTTCAAATTGAATATAACCCTGAGATCAAAACAGGGAATAAAAGTGTTCTCAAGGATGTCTTGTTTACGTGTTCCTGAGTGTCTCAAATAAAACTCTTCAATACCTTTTAAAAGATTCAATACCATGAACCTTACAAGCAGTTAATGTAGCCTGTTACTTCATTCTTGGGTGTCAGTGTCATCAGCATACATTTTACAGTTGACTCCCAGACAGCAATTTAATTGGGCACTTGTACATTGTAAACAACAGTGGGCCAAGTACAGACCCTTGCGGTATTCCCATGTTGTTTTCATGTACTTTTCTTATGTGCCTTACTGCATGTTTCACTACAGGCACATATTTTGGAGGTTAAGAATTAAAATGAATGTGTCACTAAATGTTTAATTCTCTGTATGTTGGAAAATAACCAACCTGTCCTCCAACCAATATGTGCATATAGGTCGTTTGTCCAATAGCGGTGAAATACGACCCATTACAGCGTATACTACAATTGCGCCCCAATCGGCAACAGGACATTTGCATATTATTGCCAATTTTATCTATTTTGTCTGCCTCACATTTCAGGGTTTATCTAGCTCAATATGTAGAGCAATGCATTATAAGACGAGATCAAGTGGTCATGGGTTCGAACAAAGAGAACACATATGCTCATAAAGCCCTATCAATCATGATTTTGCACAATTTTTTACGTTTTGCCACACTTTCAAAGTAAAATGTCTACTGAGTGGCAGTAAAATGAGCATTCATTACTGTCATCACTGTGGCCATTTTATTTTCTTAAGTTGATATAGGCACGCATTACTGCAATTGTATTATTATGTTGCTTCCGGCATGTGTTGCAGCAGTTCAGAATTCAAACGTCCATGGAGTGTCACAAAAGGTTAATGATCTATCCTATTGGAAAATTACATACCCCTAACAATAAATCCAACCCTTAACCTACCAAGTGAGAAAACATATAAACAACCCAGTCTCATTAGAAGTATGTGCTTGTGTCAGTGTTTCTGTAACAGTGATATTGTGTGCTTTATTGCACATTTTGTGGCACTTTTAAAGTGAAATGTCCAGTGAGTGGTGCTAAAATGAGAGTTTATTACATATAATTGGCCAAGCTTTTATTATGTTGGTTTAAGCATGTATTGCTGCATTTTTATTATGTTGCTTTAGGCATGTGTTGGGGCAGTTCAGAATTCAAATGTCAAGGGAGTGTCGCTAAAAGGTTAATACTCTATCCTTATTAAAAATAGCATACCCCTACATCAAAACCCAATCCTTATGCAACCATGCTCTATTTCAACATCCATCTATGTGGCATTTTATTGAAAATACTGGATCACTTAACCTCTTACCACTTACAAGTACGTGAGCTACTGAGCAAACCTTTTAAATTAAGAAACCCATACATTTAGGGCTCCAGGCTATGATTAGGGCTTTGCCAACAAGTTTTACCAATCAATTATTTCCTCCACAGATTTATAGGTGGTAATTGTTGAGGTTCAGGATATAGTTAGGACAATTTTTCTTTGACAGGAATTTCATGCAGACACACATCCTTTTTGGCGATATTAAGGACTCCAGCTTTTTCAAATTTCACACTAAGCCTGAAAGAAAAGCTGCAAGCCAAACTAAAGCACTGACTGGTTTGTATATGAAGACGAAATGCTCTTCACAAGCAAAGCAGACGCTCTCAAGGGGGTTTCAGGCACAAGTTCTTATGAAGGATCCCCACATACTGGGACGAGTATCAGAACATTTGAAGTAAAACTTAGACAATTTAAAGCGAAATAATGTATGAGAAACAAGTTTGTAAAGCAAGATAGTAACCCAATTTAATCCCTTCCCACCATGTTATACTCCTTAGAAGAAACCTCAGATAAATGTGGATTTTGCGTGGTTTCCATTGGTCCTCCATCGGCAGTGCATCAATCCAATCTCCTCTGAACATCAATTCAGTCTCCTTCACAATGGGCTGCCCACCTTCTCTCCTACACTCCCCCTCACTTGGAGAAAAGACTAAAATAGACTTGAAAAGAGTGATGGGAAAATAGATATGGCCACATCCTACAAAAAAGAGAAAAACAAAATAGAATTGCGTATGAATGCATCTGCTATGTGCATTTGTGTGTGTATTGAATGTTCAGGGAGAGCGAGGCCTGACGTTGCAGTCTTTTGTTGTGTCCTTTTGAGAGTGCTTGGAAAGACCGTCATCTGTGTATAGAGCGGCAGCCAGTGAGAGAGAGGGGACAAAAGGAATGAGATATTATGGCAGCTGGGCCTCAAGGCCTTTGAAGGCTGCTGCATCCACAGACCAGTTCTCTAAACACACGCTCCAGTTCTGCCAGTCCTGGCCTATTGTCATTCACGGCATACGGCGAGAGGCTGGCACACAGAAAGGCCATCCTAAACCCATGCATTATAAATATCCCACAATTTCACACAGTGCTCACTGTAGCCTTAAAACTTCACATTCAACCTTAACTTTATTTCCATATTAATCTGATTTGGTGGTAACATCCAATGAATAAAACAACCACAAAGGAAGACCCTACGACCCGTGTTCTGGGTAAGTGAACAAACGTCAAATGAGACCCTATGCTGACTAATGGCATAACTGCCACACACATTTAAAAGTGCCAATTCAGTATGTGTTGTGTCTGGTTTGACGTCAATGCTTATGATGCTACATGTTCATCGAATGCCATTAATGGTGGATTTGACTCAAGTCATTTTAGTGGGTTACCATGGTCTTCACTTTAGAAAAGTGATCCAAATTATTAGCAGTTCCTTTGGTAGGATGTACTGTAGTAACACTTGAGTCATTACTACACAAAACCTTGCACCCCCCTCAAACACTTGCACTGACTTCACTGAGAGTTTCATCTTATTCACTTTAGAAATCTGATCCAAATAGTCATTGCTTCTGAAGGATTTGGTAATTCTTGAGTCATTAATAGTGGGTTACCATGATAGAATTAATTATACAATTTGCAACATTCACATTTATTCTGAACCTATGTGTAGTATTACTCAGTAGTCCTCTCGGACATTCTATATGAAATAATGGTAGTTTTTGATCAGCTAATATTGTACTACCAATTTCAACTGAGCAATACTAATGTACTTACTAATTAATTCAGTTCCTTGATAGTTAGTAATCAAAAGTATCTAAACGTATAGAACTCACCAAAGCAGGGTACTACTTGTTTGTGACTAAGGGTGCTTTCACACCTGCCTCATTTAGTTCGGTTGAATCGCACTAGAGTTCGTTTTTCTACTTGGTACGGTTCGTTTGGGCAGGTGTGAATCTAACAATCGCACCCGAGTGAGCACCAAAAGCGGACTAAAAAAGCGTACCGAGACCTCCTTGAAGAGGTGGTCTCGGTACGCTTTCAAACGAACACTGGAGCGGTTCGTTTGTG
>JAUCMU010000063.1:20724336-20735072 GCA_032275025.1 Enteromius treurensis
TTATATTCATATAATTTATATTTTATACTACATACCATATTGTTCTTAAATATATACATCTGTGTTATGTATTTATACACATAATAAATATGCAAAGTACACACTCATATATTTTATGTATTATACATACAATAAAATAAATATATTTTGGATGTGATTAATTGTGAATAATTGTTTACCAGCACTAATTATGGCCTTATTCTCTATAGCCCTATTTTAAACGTGTTAAGCATACCCCATACCAAAACATAACAACTACCCTAACTATTAATAAGAAGCAAATTATGAGTTTGTTCAAGAAAAAGCCTTAGTTGTTGCTAACCTTGTAATATCATATTTATTTTCTTTAATCATGATTTAAGCATTTTTTGTTTAAGATATTTGCACTGGGAAACATGACTAATCTACTGTGTGATCTGTGGAGACACAGAATAGCTATAGATCTGATGGCAGCTCTAGTTTACCTCAATCTTTCATAAACACATAATCACTGCAGTTTCACAACAATGAATGACTCAGCCTATTCGTCTCAATCGATGGCCTCGCTGGTTAATGTGAAGTGACACTTCAGCTAAAACAACAGTTCCATTTACCTTGATAAATATAAGATTTGCAAATCCGTTCTTCAGACACGAGGCCCCACTTTGAATAACGCTAGGTATTATTCAGACGTTTATGAAATCTCAGTTTCTCCATTCTGTCACCGACCTGAAATACGTATCAGTTTTTACAAGGAATTATGCTCTTTTTTATTCATGTTTAATAATGTATAATGTTTTCATTTAACAACAACACGTTCCGCTATAATGACATTACATTCAGAGTTTATCTTATGTAAACCGCTTGTAAAATACGAGTAAATAAAACATGACTGGGTTCATTTTGCATTCACAATACTGGATTGTTTTCTGGATGTGATGCTCATTTCCTAAATATATGTGCATTGCCAATATTGTTTGATTTGCATATAAATGCTAAGGGAATGAAAATATGAGCATCTGCAACATGAAAGCATATCAGTGTAAATTCTGGATGGCTTTACAGTCTATGTTGTCCAATAACTGCCCACTTCTACATGTAGAGCGTCCAACCACAGTTCATTTTTGTTAAGTGATCCCATTGTGCTTCATACATCAAACTGTCCATTAATGTTTAGTGAAGTAGAGGTCAAACACATAAACATTTATTTTTTTACTAAATCAAATCTAAAGCAACTTAATCATATCACAATGAGATAAACATTTATTTATATCGTCAATGACATGATATAATTATTCCAAAAGGTATTAATGCAAAGCATGCTTGGTAGTTTCTCATTTAAAAGGGAGATTAAAAATGAGTCCCTGGTGCTTCCGAATGCAAGAGCTCATTAAAAGTACATATCGAATTGATGATTAGGTCAACGGACTGCGGGTGGCATTATAATCTCACATTCAAATGTATATTGCATATATGTGAGCGCTGAAAAGACTTTCCACTCAGCATCAGTGAGTATGGCGGCATTAAATAGTGATATCACACCACACATGAATTTGATTACACGATAATGACCACACGCTCACACCTCCAGCCTGCACAACCGCCAACACCTAACGCCCAGACATGTGTTGAGTGGGACGCCAGCGCCCGTGTTACTCAATATCTCCACCAACATTGTATAACAACAAGCTGTTAGGGCCATTGTCAGAGTTGGAGAAGCCATAAGACGGGCATGTGACGAACCAGCATAACTGAACAACACTTTTGAAAACATGCCTTTGAAGAAATACTGAAAACACGTGGTTCGCAGTGAGCCTCCACAGGTCCTGAGCGATTATCAGAAGAGGTTTTGTGTAAGAACAGACTGCTGCTGTATAAGTCAGATTGATGAATTATTAAAGCAAGAACAGGAACCAAATGGACCTTCCAAAGCATTGGCTGATTGGATAGAAAAACAGATATGATGAGAAAGTATCTGGAAACAGTTATGGTGTTTCAATAATACATTGTAAACTACAATAGATGTTGAATTTTTTTTAAGAAAATGTCAACCGTGCTTGTTGGTGCTAAACTTGCTGCTGGCATTTGGAGTTTGCATTCAAGTCAAAACAGCCTGTCTATAACTCCATGATATTGTGGTGCAGAGATAGCTTTTATGGAGCCGCTGGGTCAGAAAAATATGCAATTCAGTGACCCACCCTCTATAGCCTCCCCAGATATATACCGATTTTAACACATTTGTTAAAATATAGCATATAGCAAATTTGACCATTTCATCAACTTTTATCCAAAATGACTTACAAATGAGGCTTATGGAAGCAAACAAAACAATAAAACAGCAACAATATATAAGTGTGATACTGTCTAATGCATATCATGTACAGTAGCAAGTTTATATACACATAAAAGCAGTATAAAGGTTACATTTTATTTCGATAGTCCATTTAGACATTCTACTAAAAATAAGTAACTTTGTAACTACAGTACATGTCAATTAATTATCATTAATTCACAACTACATACTAAATCTCAGAGTAGACTGTTAGGGTTTAGGGTCACTAGAATAAGTTGACATATACTTGCAAAGTTTCTGATAGTCAGTATGTAGTGTGTTGTGGATCCACCAAAATAAAGTTTTGGAAGATATTAAGCAGTCTTCAAATACTCTAATGACTGTTAATTGACATGTAGCTGACAAGTTACTTACTGTTAGTAGAATATCTAAAGTGGACTATCGAAATAAAGTGTTACCAAAATATATAAGAAGTTGATAGAACTTAGATAGAACAAAATCAGAAGAGCTTTAATACCAAGTATGTTTGCACACACAAGAACTTTGAATTGATGACAGGATAGAGCTAGTTAGTGTTATGATTTGATATGTTAGGTCTCATCCTCAGCCACTACAGTCACCTCATCACCTCTGGACTGCATTTCCCATCATGCACTCTCACCAATCACACACCTGCTCTCAATTAGCCACACCCAAACCCTCATTTTCCACTGCATTTAAGCGAGACTCACACACCAATATTTGCGAAGTCTTGAATTCTCTTGTGTTTCATTTCTGAGCGTTCCCGTGTTTGTTTGTTTGTTTTTTTTGTTCTTGAATTGGTTCCCTGTTTGTGATTGTTTGCTACCTAGTCTGACCATTGCCTTGTTTATTGACCACGATTTTTGCCCAACCCACATTGTTCCCATGTGTTTCTGACTCTGCCTGTACGACCTTTCTCAAAAATAAAACTTGCACATGGATCCGCACACCTCCGCTCATTACAGAAGACTTCGTAAATACTCGATCCAGCGGCTTTCTCTACTGGCAGGTAGGCCCTCAAGCAGGACTCCCGATCCCAATCTCAGTTGAGATTTTTTGCGATGGCATGAAAATCTCCTTGCTCGCAGCTGAGACATGAGGCATCACGCTCATCACTCACAGAGTTTCTTGATTTTGCTCTGCTATGCTTGTGCTCCTCCTTGTCTACTGTGGGAATCAGGGAAGAGGAACGCGATTGTGAGGCTGTGTTACTACACAAGATGGCTGTCACACCTGAGCTGCAACACAAGTGTTAAATTATTATCATTTTAAATAGATAGAAAATGAGGTAAAAAAGTAGAAGCAGAAAATAGTGATAGAGGGTCAAGTCACAATGTAGATGGCAAAGATGTGTTTTTAGTCATTTCTTGAAGATGCTCAAATCAAGTTGGGCTGGTCATTCCACCAGCAGGGGAAAAGGTAAATGTCTGTGAAAGTGATTTTGTGCCTCTTTGGGATGGCACTACAATCCAGTGCTCACTTGCTGAATGCAAGCTGAGGACACATAAGTCTGAAGTAGTGAATTTAGGTAAAGTGGTGTAGAGCCACTGATCAATATTGTTTTTAATTAATACTGATTCTTTTAAATTACCGCATTTGACATTGTTGATCATGATATTCTTTTGATGATCATGATATTCTTTTGAAATGTAGTTGGGGTTCAGGGCCTAGCATTAGAGTGGTTTGTACTTTTTCTGTCAGTTTTGTGTCATTTTACTTCACCCCCTGCGCCTATCCATTGTGGTGTTCCTCAGGGATCAATTATTGGCCCTTTTTTGTTTTCTCTCTATGCTTCCTTTTGCTCAATACTCAAGAAACATAAGATTAAATATCATTGTTGCATAGATTTCCTCCAACTATATCTTCCAATCTAACCAGGAAATTACTTTTCATTAGATCGTCTTGTCTTATGCATTTATGAAGTCAAGATCTGGATGGTAAATTATTCTCTGCAACTGAATGAAAATTAAACCGAAGCACTTCTATTAGGCCCTGCTGCTACTAACAACTTCTTTAAAACACAGTTAGGTTCCTTAAGCAATAACCTAAACAATAATAATTAAAAAAAACTATGGAGTCCATTGTGATCCTCTCCTCGAATTTGACAAGCAAGTTGTAAAGAGTAGCTTTTTCATCTCAGTTCAGTGGCAAAAGTGAAGTAAAGACCTTGAACCTGAAATTTATGCACTCATTTCTTGTTGGTTGGATTTCTGTAACCATTTGTACATATTGTCTTACCTCAGTCTAAACTGTCTCAGTTACAGGTGGTTCAATATGCAGCAGCCAGATTCTTAACAGGAACTAAGAAAAGGTATTTAGTTTAGGTATTTAATTAGAGTTGACTGTAAGATCTTTCTGTTTGCATACAAGACACTGCATAATTCAGTCTTGGATTATATTTGTGATCTTATTAGGCCATGTTCAGCCTCCAAGTTATTAAGAAAAAGATAGATGCTATTTTTACTCTCTAGCGTTTGAGTGATGTTTTATATTGTATGTACTTTACATTTAAATTGTTTTTGATTGATAAAATTGCTATTATTTTCCTTTTGTCTTTTTTTTTTTTCTCTTTTCCTTTTCTCTTTTGAATTTATATATTTTTTTATTATTATAAAGCACTTTTGATCAACTACTGCATTTTAAAAGTTTTGCTGGTTAGCTTGCACAGGTATATTTAATTATTGTTTATTGTAATAAGCATGTGGCTCTCCAAGACTGATGTTGACCACCCCTGAGCTAGTACACTTAAGGTGTTTCATAAGTCTTTACTGTAATAAGTCGAAAGAATCCTCCTTTAAATGCCCTATAATGGAAGTCTAAGATTTTTATTTAATGTAAGTTGTACTATACTGTATGGTTAAGTGCACTTGAACGTCACAGGCAAGTTGTTTGGAAATAAACTTTGCAGGAAAGTGGTCATCCAGGAGCAGGATGGAATTAAATCAAGTTAATAGATCCACTTTCGAACTTTACAACTGTTGCACAACTTTCCTCACTTCTACACATCACACTTTTCATCCTCTCTTGTTTACCATAGCAAGAAGCTGCCTTTCTCTGCTTCCTCTGCCATTTCCTTCATAGACCCCATCAATGCCAATCCAGCAGTACCGATGTCTTTCAACAGACACTGCATTAATATTCCCATGGAACCTCAACACTTGACCTTATATGCTCTTAAACATATATGCAGTATGGATCATATAGTTAAAGGTTTTTACCTATGTACAGCTTTAAAAATGTAAAAGTCTTTTTAATATGTGTGTCATAACACTTCAGACGGCAGATGAGGAGGATAATATGTGTTTAATGTGCCAAATTATGGTTTTTGACTTCAAGACTTTAATTTATTTTATATTTTTTAATTGGCCCTTGCTGTCCCATGAAAGTATGTATAAAAGAAAGTATATTATTTGAAACAGAAATCATACTTACGCCAAAATGTTAAATGTTAGTGCACATTTTTCTAAATAATAATAAATGTTATTATTGAATATAAACTGTTTTCAACATGGATTCTTGAACAGAAAATTAGCATATTAGAATAATTTCTGAAGAATCAAGTGACCTTGAAGACTTTTTTTATTAATTTAATTCATTCAAGTTTAGGCCTTGGAAAAATTAATAATTGAAATTGAATTCCACAGAATTCCACAAATCCAAAGGAATTATTAAATATGCGTAGTTTATGTAGATGTAGCTAATATTTGCTTGGATACAGTCATTACATTAATTGACTGTATTTAACATATGTTTAGGTTTAAAACCTGATACGTGCTAAAACAACAATTTAATTATTAATACTTAATGAGATCACACAGTTTAGGCAAAGTGTATCAACAGTATTTCTCATACTTATTCTAATTGAGCAACCCAAGTAAAAGCGGCAGTACATAAATCATGTTGGACTTTGCTGACACCACTAATGAATGATTTAAAGAAAGGCTATAGGGAGCTGATGCAGAGGAACTGGTTCTGTCTGTTTAGTTGACTACAGGTCATGACTTGTGGTGTGCTGACATCAATATTTGATGTAAACCACAGAGTCAGTGACATAAATGTCAGCACACATGCCCCTCAGAGGAAGATATTTCACATTTCCAGGCTTCTGCGAGTATGAGAAAGGTGGTAGGTTTTGCCTTGTACTCAGAGAAATTGGTAATACTGAAACTTCTTTATGGACGGTGCACTTCACATCAAAGCGTATGATTCTGCATGCTTTTGAAATGTCAATTTGATTTCATCCAAGTACCTCTACCTCTCCAGTTATTTTATCTTAGGAATGGAAAACAAGATTTACAGGTGGACCGTGATTATAGAGAAACCGGGTTTATGTTCAAAGCGCTTTTGTCACGTCTGAATCTGCAGTATTCAATAAGAAATAGATATCTAGATACTCTAAGCTGTGTGTTCTTGAGATAAAATATTGCTATGGAGAATGCAGGTAATCTCTTGAAGTGCTGTATTTCAGCAATGTGTTTCATCTGCCTTCCCACTTATTTTCCTTCAGTGATTTGCTGTGCACAATATACTCTGATTTCCCAGCAAAGAAAAATCTCTCCATGACTCCGGTGGCACCGGTGCTTTATAAAATATTTATATCAATTTCTGGGTTGCTTTTGTTGGCCAGTATTCTGACAACATAAGGACACTGTGAAGGGTTAGTTCACCCAAAATGTCAGATCTGTCATTATTTATTCATCATTGTGTCATTCTGAGCCCATGTGGCTTGCTTTCCTTTAGAGGAGCATGTTTCGCTCACAATTCCACATATTCAAACTGTGGTTTGTCTGGTTATAAGACAAACGAAAAACATGAGGGTGTAACAGCAGAACTCGCAAGTTATGATGCTGTTCATTTTCTCCATAGGGAACTAGGAGTTCAAGTGAAAACCTTTCAGCACAGACCAACCATGAGCTAACAGATTGTTAAAAGGGATTAGCTCACCCAAAAATGAAAATACAGTCATGATTTACTCACCATCAATTTGTTCCAAACCTGCATGAGTTTCTTTCGTCTGCTGAACATAAAAGAAGACATTCTGAAGAATGTTGGTGAACAAACAATTGCTGGTAGCCATTGATAAGGTAACATACTGTATATTTAACGATTAGGGAACATTAATTTCATGAGCTCATTTCAAATTTGATCCCTGCTACAGGTCTCAGAATAGTGGACACAGGGGCATGTTTATCTTGTTGTAGCATCTCTTCTTTTCAAAACAGATGTCTGGGCATCAAGGTTATTCGTTTCTTGAGAATCTTGAGAAGTTATGAGAATTTGGTCACACTATAGGTGAAAGATAGGACCCCCCCCCCCGGGTCCGCTTCCACTATTACTTATTCTCGCTCCGAGCGGGTCTCGAAACCAGATCTCCGGCAAGGGAGGCAGGCTTTCAAGGAGTCTAAAGGTCATGATCTCTAGCATCAGTCGTTAAAGCGCATCTTTTTGAGATCAGGGGAGTGAGGTTTACCTGCACAGCATCTTCTTGCTGGCCTCCGTTACATAGACAGGCCAGTTCAGCACCCAGACTACTGTGAAGCCATGCTGTTGTAATAGCTGCAGTGTGTGGTTTAGCATTGTCCTGCTGAAACACAAAAGGCCTTCTCTGAAATAAACATCATAAAACGCTAATAAAATGCTAAAAGGTCTTTAGTCTAGATGACCTGGCGTCCGTGATTTCCATAAAGAATGTCAAATTTTTTGACCATAGAACACTTTTCCACTTTGAAACAGTTTATTTGAAATGAGACTTGGCCCACATGACACAACAGTGCTTCTGGACCATGTTCACATATGGTTTCCTTTTTGCCTGATAGAGCTTTTTTTGGCATCTGCAGATGGCACAGCAGAAGGTGTTAACCAACACACATGGTTTCTGGAAGTATTCCTGAGCCCATTTAGCAATATCAATAACAGAATCAAATTGTTGAGTGAGGTCTCCCTTACGCACAGAGATTTCTCCAGTTTTTCTAATGTTATGCATTGTAGATAAAGAGATTTGCATATGTTCTATTGTAAATAAAGAATTGGGTCATGTGATCTAAAATCTCTTAAATTGTATGGTTTTTTAGATTAGGTAGTCATTAATGAGATTTCGTGAGAGTCATTTTTGTCTGTTTCTGACACAAAGCTGTCGAACAAAGAAAAACATTGTAGAAAGTTTTTTTCTCTTAGAAACTGCTTGTAGATTTCAGAATGGCAAGTAACACTTTGAATTAAACATGCAATTTCTAAGTAGTTTTGTTAAACATCTGCCATTTACTCCATTTATTTCCCCATTTAAATTATTTAAAATATAATTATTTACGATATAGAAGACAGTATTCTTTATACAACAATGTAGCACATTTGAGCTATTATTTAGGACCTTTTTTATGGAAAAGAGGTACTTGGACATTCAAACTTCCCTTTGTTATGTTTTGGGGTGGGGGGTTGGGTTGAAGTCATACAGCATTTAAATATCTTCATCATCTACTCACCCTCATTTTTGGGGTGAATAACTGAAAGAAAGGATCCCAGACTTACACACAGATAAAACATTCAGCAAACTGCATTTTAGATAGATCTGTCCAAATGCGGAGCAAAACAAGATGAGCGTGAGCTTTATACTGTGGCTTTAAAAGCAGAGGGTGATTAGAGACGCACAGACCATAATCCATTTCACAACCCAGGCCAAATATCACAGAGCATGTAAAAAGAGCTAAGTCAGGGTGACATGAACCCATCATTACAACTGTAGAAGGAAATCAATTTACTCCATCGCTATAAATATCTCCCTCTCTCTTTATCCCTTTTTGTGCTGATGAAAAAAGTAGCCAATACTGAAGCTATACCGCTTAAAACTATGGGGTTTTATCTGTGATACAAAGTTGAACTTGTCACACCTTTTCAAAGTGTAAAGGCTTCGTCCTTTTATAGGAAAGGGGTGGAGAGCATCAGCTCATTTCCATTTCCATTTTCACCTCCACTCAAAAAAGGGTGTTTATATCAATTCATGTTCTGTGGTGTATTCTCAGCTGTAACTAGAACTAGAGCTGTAACTAGTCTTATATTGCATTTTGTAAAATAAACTAATGTATTTTTTTTTTTTTAAACTTAATCTTAAACTTTTTTTCTTAAACTTATATAAATATATATAAATAAATCTTAATTCAGACATCTGAATGATATTGTATAAGTATAGGATAATTCATGACAGATATGCTTTCTTTCTTTTCTTTTTTTAGCAAATAAAAGCTCCCAATTCTTCTAGACAGGACAGTATGTAACATGTATTTGAATCCCAGGGATTTCATGAACTAATAAAATGCATGTTCTGAATGCAATGTCCCTTAGGATGAAAGAATCTGCCGAAAACATAAAGATAGGTGAAGATTATTGGAATAAAAGCATGTGCATACAGTGTAAAATTATGCATGCCAAAAAATAGCAATGAAGCTTTTTTTCACAATACAGACAGCTTCTACTCACTACCCAAAAAATAAGAGTTACTTGCAACCTAGTCTCATAAAAATATGTATCCCTGTGCACTTTTTTGGGCAAATATACTGTTAGGAGCACAGTTTTTATTCTCTCATATACACACATATGTTAGAGACCCATGATCTCTGGGTCTCTAATCCAAATTTCACTCAGGGTTTGCAGAGTGGCAGCACCCTCAGGAACTAAAGGGTTATTTGATCTTGTTCTTTCTCAAATAACCTAGAGAAAATGTATATGTATACTGTAGGAGTTCATCTTAAGAGCCTTTGTCAAAAGCAGAGAATGAATGTTGGAATACAAATCAGCATATTTTAAAAGATGAGACCATCGCTTGAGTATTTACCTAATAAAACTGACAGTACAGCTGCTGGGGAGGATGATTGCCACAAAATCATGACAGACAGGAGCCCGTCCGTGTCTACCTGTCAAAGTTTGGAAGATTTTTGCTCAAGGGACACATAGTTTGGCTGTAAATGAGAAACCATCAGCATGTTGTGTGCATCTGTGAGTTCTGAGTCACACTTGTGACTTGTGATCATAGGTCGTGACAATACGCACGCGACAACCAAAGAGCTGTTATATGACACAGCTGAATGCCAACAGATTAATACCGCAGATGTGATGTCAGATGGAAAACCTTGGGGCCGCAGTTTGCAGAGGTGTGTGACTAACTTTAGACCTTGTGTACTTAAAATAGATGCATTATAAATACATGCAGCTAATTTAGAAAAAATATTAAAGTAATAGTTGGTTTAAAATTGCTAATTATGTCCTCAGACTGGATGAGGCGCAATAATTGAGAGCTGTTGTGGAGGAGATTTTCAGTGAAAAATGGGTTACTTTTCTGTCTTTAGAAGACTTAGATTGTCACATAAAAACGTCTCGGTTACGTATTGTAACCCTCGTTCCCTGAAGAAGGGAACGGAGACTTCACGTCGGTGACCGACGAATAGGAATCTCG
>JAUCMU010000063.1:20743413-20754538 GCA_032275025.1 Enteromius treurensis
GTGCATATATGTACATATAATATAGGAAAACGGCCAATTTTATATATGTCACATATATTAAAAACCTATATCAAAACATATATGTTTTTTTCTCGTGTGGGGAAGTTCATTATATGGAGAAAATGCTTTCCTCAAAAACCTTCATTTCTTTTCCACTGAAGAAAAAAAGACATGAACATCTTAAACGGCATGGGGGTGAGTTTATTATCAGGAAATGTTTACTCTGGAAGTGAACTAATCCTTGAACTGCATCTACAGTAGCTGACAGGAGGCGCATCACATGAGCTCCACTGTCTTCACTCGCACTTTTAATTAACAAACAAAAGTTAGTTGATTAGCTTTCAGAGGCTATAGTTGCACAACACTTTAAATGATTACATAGTTTAGTACAAAAGCACACATAAATGAGTTAAATATGTCCTTTGTGGTTTTAACTCGAAAATATGACACCGAGCTGCTTTTCTTTGGGGAAAATTAGCTTCCAATATCTCATCCGTAAATGAGGTTACCATGTCTCAGTAACCATGTATGCTGTATCTCTGGATCGTTGTGGAGGAGATTGCACCATGACTTGGTTTTCTGTTGAGTGTAACCTGAGGGTCTTGAGAGAGCGAGAGATGGGAAAAGAACGAATGAGCTCTGCTGCCCTGCTTGTTCCCCTGATACCTCACTCAGGAAGTGTCAGTTTGGCATCTTGCTTATTGAGGGAGGCATCTTACCCTGCAGCCCTGCACAACATGCATTATACATGTACAGTGTGTGTGTGTGTGTGTGTACTCATGTGTGTGTGTGTGTGTGTGTGCGAGTGTGTACGTTGAGCTAGAAAGAACAAGAAAGTGAAGAGGATCGTGAGAGAAGCAGACATGCTGAATGTGATTACCTGTCGAGTGTGTCTTCGGTGCTTTTTCCCACTACAGTGAATGCATCACACCTCAGTGCTTCGTTACTTCTGTCTGAATTTTGTGTTTTTATACTTTCTGCATACTGCTCAATTTAAGTGCATTAAAGGCCTACTCTCAAGATGCAGGAGCTGTCAAACTCAATGTGCGTCTAGCTTGGAGATTAACTACATTAACTGTTTGAAAGTATGTGGGTACAACTTTACAGAGGGCCGTTTATGTTATGATGATTTATACAGACACTTTATATCCTCCCTTAGGCTGCGCACTAGACGTTGAGCATGCAAAATTTCTACAGCGGTCAAGCAAGACGTCAAACATAGCATAGTTGACATGATGTTAAATCAATTTGACAGCCAGAGTTAAACTAACTAGAATGCAGCAAAATTCACATAAGCTTGTGTTTCCTATCTCCTCCAATGGCGTTGGAATGAATAGAAGTCAATAGGAAAAAGCATACTCAGAAACAGTTCAACCTAAAATCAAAACTTTCTGAAAATGGACTAAATTTGAGAAAATATCACTTGCTCACCAATGGATCCTCTACAGTGAGTGGGTGCAGTAAAGAACATCCACAAATAATCCACACCACTCCAGTCCATCAACTAACATCTTGTGAAGTGAAAAGCTATATGTTTGTAAGAAACAAATGCATTAGTAAGATGTTTTCCTTTAAACCATTGCTTCTGGCCAAAATAAGAGTCCGAATACGAGTCAGGGGAGAAATATGCACAGACCAATCACTGTGTATTAGCAAAAACTGTCCAAAATGTTACGAAAAGGCAAATATGTTGAGGGATTTTGATGTAAGAGGACAATAGGATTTTTTTTTTTTTACTGTAGGAAGCTTTATTATGGATTATGGGCTCATATTTTGTCTAGAAGCGGTCTATTTACTGTTTTCAGTAGGTGCAGCTTACACAAAAGTCATTTCCAAACCAAGCAGCTTAAACACACGTGACTAACATTGCAAAATCTCTGTGAGGAAGTGTTTCATCATTGCATAAAATACCATAAAATCCCAAATCCCTTTCACATATGATTAGCAATCATTCTGGTCATCAGGAGACAGCAATCCAGTCACGCGGGTTCACATACGTTATGGTTCTCCGTATCAACAAGCGCGAGCCCAGACAGTTTATGTGACATGCATTTGCTCGCCCCCAATTGTTCTCCCGTTAATGTCCTTGACGCACATTAAATTAGTCTGGAACTTCGCGATCACGCTTAGCCAGCAGTGACTCAAAATTCCAGTTATTTAAAGTATACTATAATTCCCTTAGACATTAACTACAATGTACTTGTTGTTTTATTAAAGAACCCACTGATACAGGGAGATATCGAGTTGACGTCTCCTATCTCTCATTTCTCCTATTTTCATCTGCGTTCTCTTATCTTTTCCCGCCCCTCCTAATACCTGATTGGTCGTACTTCACATAGCACCCAATTACATTACAAAGAAATATAAAATGATAGGCGTGAAAGTTAAGGTTATCCCTCAGCACATTTTTATACTGTATCTTTTGACCTTACTTTATATAATTTTAAACACAATTTTAACTAACCTTTAAATACGAAATATGCAACACCCGAAATTATGTAGCACGGCTACATAAGCAATCAGACTCATAGACTTGAATCTATCAACCACCCAGAACTATGAAAGCCCATTTCCACCACTGAGTAAAAGAAAAGTGTATTACTTTTTTTCTCAAAACAGCATGATACAAACTCGCAATTCTGATAATTTTTTCCTCAGACTTTTGTGTTATAATCAGAATTTTGAAGTAATAATTTGGAGTGAAATGCCTCACTCTACCTCACTTTCCAAACAATGTAACTAGTCCCTTTCGAAATAACAGGATTATGTCTGTAGGGACACAATGGAGAAAAGCGGCATACATCTCCTGAATAATTACTGTGAAAGCAGTTACTTCTTAAATATGCACTTTTTTTTTAGCATCAGTTTCCACAGTAATAACCCCCTACGGTTTGGCCCTTTCTGTCATAGGTAGCTCAGCTTCCTCTCTCCGTGAGTGACGGCCGCTGGCATCACATCTGCATCACCTGGACAACCAGAGATGGCTTCTGGGAGGCCTATCAGGATGGAGAGAGATTAGGGACTGGAGAGAACTTGGCCCCCTGGCACCCAATTAAACCTGGAGGAGTCATTATACTGGGCCAAGAACAGGTGAGCAAGAGGACGTAAAAGAGCTGATCCCTCATGAGAAAGACATGCAATGATAATAATAAGTCTTCACACGCAATGATTAGAAGACGTCAGCTCTCAGCAGCACTTGTGAGCTCTGGGACTTCTTGAGAGAAATGTTAGATCTGACATAGATAGCACAAAATCCATGTGACACATAATCTTCTGGACACCTAGACTGAGCTAGTCTGATCATTGAATGCATTTACACTGCTTAACGGTGCATGAAAAAGCATAATCTGTGACCTAAATTGTTTGAAGTGCTAAAAAAATAGCTGTTAGCTGGGTCAAGTCCAGTCACATTTGTGTACATATCCCTTTATATAAACAGATCGTTTTAAAGCAGCTGCACATTACTAAGCAGGAAAATATAACAGGGTTACTGTTGTGCTATTCATCAATTATGAAACAAATTCAATTTCAGCTATAAAGCAGCTCTGCAGAAGGTAATAGTGTCATTATTCAGCTCATTATTCAGTTCCGTGTTGATTCAATTCAGTTCAATAAGTGTCGATGCTGCAAAGTTAGTGTCAGCTGCGTTCAGATTGGCTTCTCATCTGATAGTGTCAGTGCAGTAAAAGCAAAAATCCAGCTGAATATTAATCGTCTTTTAAACCCCTGGGCCATTCCTGCTGTGCAGTAAAATCGGAACTCTTTTAAAATGAATATGCTTGTGTTGTAAGCTACATATTTACTTAAATTACTCCATTAGAAGAACCATTTTGGGCTTCTCAAAGAACCTAACAATAAACAGCTTTAAAACAAACACTTTTCTTAGTGTGAAGAACATTCTAATAATCCTTCAGAACCTTTAGTGCAGTGGAAAGGTTCCATGCATGTTGAAGGTTCTTCATGGAACCATCAGTGCCAAGAAAGAACTTTAATTTAAATTCATTGCTTGGAATTGACAGTTGTCTTAAATTCAAAGTTCATTTTGATGTTTGATATGTTGACATCATGATACACATTTCTGTTTTTTTTACTGAGCAAATGGATTGTTTTAGAACTAATATGACAAAACATCACAGAATTCATCAACTTTATTAGTAATGCTTTTACTGCTTTTGGCAGTGCACACAGTGTATGAGTTTTAATCAGTTCCCTGAGGATTGAACCTACGTCCTTGGCATTACTATTCTCATGCTCTACTAGATGAGCTACAAAAACTAAAAAATGCAGTTATTTTGTATAGTTTTTTTCTTCACTGCCAACAAAAATAGACCCACTATGATGCCAAGGAATGCACAGACCTGTTTTAAAAACTGAAATTTAGAAAAGGCTATGCGAATATACAAGACCTTATTGTTAGCATTTAAAGCATTTTTAATCATTATTCTAGCTGTTTCAGTTCCTGGTCACTACTCAACTGGTTTAAATGCAAGAAAATAAAACGAAATAAGGCAAAAGTCTGCATTTCTCATTTCTGCTTGCTTCAAAATCCTCTCTTTTCTCTGCTTCAGTTACAGTAGCTTACTTATATTTACCAAACATATTTCTCTAAATGTCAAAAAAAGGGATAGACAAAGAACCATTTAAACTTGCATGATGTGCTGAATTCCCTGCCCAGCACCACTGGGTTACTGATTATGAATGATTATCAGTCCAAACTGGGTTATATCAACTTAGCTTCCTTACCCAGCAGGCTCAATCCATGGATTGACTGATGTTGAGCTGACTGGCATTAGAGGAATGTCGGATGTCTGTAGAATCACACCGAATGTGTTTTTATTCAGACAGTTAACTACAAAGTATACAGACAGATTAACTAACTTGAGTTCTCAGCAGAATCTGCCATGCAGGGGATTTTAGTGTAGTCTCCTGTGAGCTTCCATTAGTTAGCATTAGAAGGTAACATACTATAGCAGACAGCAAGGAGGCTCATTAGAGTTTGGATCAGAGCAGAGTCCCAGTTTGCTGAGGTTTTAAAACAACTGATAGTCAAAGATTTTAGAAATGTGTTAAGCTGCATACTGTATTTTCAAAATTAGCTGGTAGTACAGTTTGTGCGTTGCCTGAAATTAGGAGGATTAATTAGGATTCTAAGGGTTCAACATAGGACTATGATCAAATTGAAAAGCTGTCTTGTGACAGGATTCTCAAAAACACAACGGCTGAATGTGTGCGACTTTAGATGCAGCGCTTCAAATTTGCAGTGCTCTAAAGATTTGAAAGCAATGAAATGAACAGTGATGCAAAACAAATGGCTAGAGCTTTATTTCTTTCTTGTGCAGCAAATTAGCACATCAGAGTGATTTCTGAAGGATCATGTGACACGGAAGACTGCAGCAATGATGCAATAAAATTCAGCTTTGCAGTTCATTAGAATTGTAAAAATATTTCATAAAATTACTTTTTATACTGTATCCCTACTATAGTGACGTGTGCTGTTACTCCACAGGACATCGTAGGTGGAAGATTTGATGCCACTCAAGCCTTTGTAGGAGAGTTAAGCCACTTCAACATGTGGGACAGAGTCCTGCGTCCTATAGACATCTCTGCTATGGCCAACTGCTCAGCCTACATGCCTGGCAACGTGGTGCCGTGGGTCGATGCCAACGTGGAGGTATTTGGCGGTGCCACAAAAGCAGCACTGGAGATTTGCGAAGACCGTCTCTTTGATTCCTAAGGACACGTCGGTCAGATTGGAAGCATTCTCATTGTCGAGGTAACCCACGTCCCAATACCGCTCTGGGAACTTACAAAAACGGTTCAAAAGAAACACGCGTTTACACGTTTTCACATGAAGGATTATTTCGTCCTCCTCTCTACTTTTGTTTGTTGAGACTTTGCTGTCAGCCTAACCAATGACTTAAATGACTGTGATTAATTAGAAAAATAAAGAAAAAAATATCAGTCTGCACTTTCAAGGTCAAAATAGAGTATTTGAGGCTCTGGCTGAAGCAAAACTTTCTTGTTGATATTATATATGCTTTTCTCTGTGTTGCGTCCTTCAAAAACTTCAAAAACTCATGGGTATTTTAAGAACTGCAGTAAAAGATGGATATTTTCGCTTTGAGCTTTTGTCATGTTGTGTATAGGCCGATGCCCATCAAACCCCTGAAAAAAATTTGAACTGGATAGTTTCAACATAACCTCTATTAAAATTGAATGAATGAGCTAGACTGTGACGTTGCACATATGGAAAGGCATTCAGACAGAGGTGTCTTTATGGCTATGATCCAGAGATTAGTGGAGGGAACATTCACGTTTTAAAAAATCTTCTTTAATATCGCTGTCCCTCACCAGCTGCCGTCTCGAGCAGACCTGACATCCAAAAAACCTTAAAGTAGCAAAGCTGCCAAGGACTGACCCGCGGCTCCCAGGAGAAAGTCTGGCTGCAGTGGTTCACCCCGTTAAGCTAGTTTGATTTCATTCGGTTTGTGAATCCCAAAGTGTGGTGTGTTTGAAACGTTTGTGAAGGATTTTGACATGAACAGATCATGGCGTTATGAGATTAACTGTGAGAACTCGACCGGAAATGTGTACTATATTTTTTAAATAATTTTTTATTGATAAAAAAATTGGGTTGAGATGAAACTGCAGTGCTGATAGGCACTAATGAGGTTGACAGCGTTTGCACTTGTTTAAGCGCAACATCAGTAGGTTTGATTTAGGTTGACAGTTTGATACTACAAATGCGTGAATCTCACAAAACCTGTCAAGGTCATATTTCTCTCCAAAACCAAAAGAGAAAAAAGAGAATTATATTTTGCATAAAAATTTAAGCCTATTTTTAATCCCATTTTTACATTGTGCAGTTTTTGTTTGCATAATATATGTTTGTGTACTTTGTATAAAATATGAATAAAATAAAGTAAAATATTTATAATATTTAATATTTATATGAATAAAATGTATATTAAAAACACATATTTAATATATAAACAACATCATTTTCTAAAATATGTACACGCATGTGTGTGCATTTATATATACATAATAAATACACACATGTATATTATGTAAACAAAAACTTTTATTTTAGGTGCGATTAATCACGATAATTCGTTTAGCAGCACTAATTGTAACATTATTTCAATTCAAATTAAGCACATTTTCCATTAGTGTAGTGTAGATTCTCATAAGTGTATTGCAAATACTATATGTTTTTTATTTATTTATTTATTTATATTTTTTATTGTTAAGTGCATGTTTATGGTAGTCCTGATAGAACTGCCTTCATTGCTTTTTTTACGTAAATATTACTTTACTGCAATTTTCTTGAAATAAAAACAGTATTACAGTTATTACAATAATGAGAATCAAACTTGAGCACTCAAAAACAAACAAGCAAAAACACTCAGGTAAAAACCTAAACTTGGGGAATGTGCTTATTATGACAAAAATAATGTCACAAAACAAACAAACCAAGGGTCTAAAGATCCTAAAAATCAGACTCGGAGATGTTTTCATGAGATTCACTTGTGTGCTTTCTGATTTTATTTGTGCTTGATCTATTTAGACGACTTCAAAACCGTACATTTGTGTTGAAGTAGAGCAGTGCAATATATATATGGGACACTTTATGTAAATGTGGTCCTTGGCGTCGTTTCTGTGTTTTCACGTTTAAAAGCATCACTGGGC
This sequence comes from Enteromius treurensis, assembly GCA_032275025.1. Lineage (NCBI taxonomy): Eukaryota > Metazoa > Chordata > Actinopteri > Cypriniformes > Cyprinidae > Enteromius > Enteromius treurensis. The sequence continues at coordinate 20,751,106 of JAUCMU010000063.1, forward strand.
TTGTCGCTCTTACTCCGTCTCGCTGTGTTACATGGATGTTTTCATTTCATCTTTCAACTTGTTGTGCACAAAGGCCAGATCAAAGTCTGTGAAATTCACTGTGGTGCAGCGTTCTTACACAGTAGACACTAATAATGCATTAGTGTGTTTCCCTCGTCGACACGTGTTTGTATTTGGGCTACAAGAGCTCTCCCGCTCGACCGAAATGCACTGGAATGAGACAAAGCTCTTTTGAATACTCAGTTTCTTTCGTTTGAATGTAATCTACTGCTATTTTGTGTCATAAATGTACTTAGAGGAACAAATATCTTGTATGTAAATGCATTTTGCATCTGTTATGCTGCCTTCAGGTCCTGTTGAAATCATCATATGTTAAACTATACAATATCGTAGCCACCAATGGCAACCTGAATTAAAAGAAGCATGGTGAAACCATGTCATTCTGACCAAACCATCATTATGATTATACTTGTTGGATTTGAAGGCAGCATTAGGTCAAAATGTTTACTTGTTTATAATCTGACCTGATTTTGTTCAGAATGTAACATTATATTTTTGTCCGAAATGAATGGCCTTTTCTGAGCACCGACTGTGCTTTCTGGGTTTTTCAAGGGTTCAACCCCTAATGTTAGACCACAGCTTGAAATGGCAAGAACGAGGAAAATAATAGATAAAAAAGAAATGGGTTTAAAGTGAAATCTCTTTTTCCTCGTATACAGAGCAACCTGGGGATGTTGTTCAGCATGGAGGAACGGTTGAATGTCCTTCTTCACCCAATAAATGATTCTAAAAAACCACACATCAGAGTTCTGCCTCAGGGAATTTTTGAGTCTTTTACCGCTGCTACACAGTTTCTTTGGAGTTCACTCTCTTCGTTAAGGGTAAACAGGATTTCTGTGCTTTCCATCAACTAAAACTCTAAAGTTTTTTTATTTATATATATATATATATATATATATACACACACTTTATTATACTCAGCAAATACTTTTTTTTTTTAAAAAACAGTAATATCTTGAAATACTGTTTCAATTAAAACTGTAATTTTTTACATGTAATTTATTCATGTGATGCAAAGCTGAATTTTCAGCATCATAACTACAATTTTCAGTGTCACGTGATCCTTCAGAAATCAGCCTAATATTAAGATTTGATCAGAAACTTCTCTTAGAATTATCCAACACAGTATCACGACCAATTCGTTCGTATTTATACAAGGTGGCAAATTCGTATGAATTCACACGACCTAATTTGTACAATTTGTCTAAACTCCAGTGACGCGGAGGTTTAGGGGCGGGGTTAGGTGTGGGTCATTCATACAACTTCATATATGAATTGTGTACGATTTAGCAAAAAAAAAAAAAAAAACTCGTAAAATGTATGAATTGCTGTGAGGCTGGGCTCAATTAACAGTGTTGAAAATGGTTGTGCTGCTTAATATTTAAAAAAATAATATTTAACACATGATTCTTTTAATTAAATGTTTCAAAAGATAGCATTCATTTTAAACAGAATTTTTATTATAAACTTTTACATTGATTTAATGCGTCATTGCTGTAAAAAAGTCATTATTCATTATTTTATTTTAAACCAAAGTTGTCTGAGTATGATCATAAAAGGTTCTTTAAAAAATCTGCTGTTTTGTCCTCAAACCAATTAAATATATCACATTTTCTGTGGCTTAGCCAGAAACAAATCTACTATTTAATGAATCATTGCTCTCATAATATCCATAAGTAAATAAAAATGTCTTTGTTTGAGAAATGGAACAAAAAAAATCCATGTCTACATGATTGTGCCTAACCTGTCAGTCTGAGCTCATAATTAATTGTCTACTCGTTTTATTACCGCTATGGGTAGGGCTTGAAACTAGGGCTATATGGTTGAACACTAACAAGGTCAGTTGGACACATTAAAGCAATGTTGCTTTCAGTTAAAAATATTACAAATATTAGACTATTCACAACTGTAGATGCTGCCCTGCTGTGTCTTCTTTTCCCCCTGTTGTATTTCCTCTGCAATAGGAGCCTTTGAGAGCCCTTCAATCATTTTATTAAGACTTGTGAAGTCTGGCACATTCCATTTATCTTTAGAAATACATTTTAAAAACCAGATAAATCTTATAACCTTCCAGGTTTTTGTCCTAAAGTCACGTGCCTGATCTCAAACTGCCATGTCTCTTTCACATTCGGCTCAGACATTGGTGTTGTGGATAAAACCTCATACGAAAGGTTGTGGGTTCGAAACCCTTTCTATGTAGCACCTCTGATGCCCTTGAACTCTAAGCTTTGCAACTGGCAGAGTGAAACATAACTGGAGCGACCTGTAATGAAATTGTCTTGTAGACCGTGCCTCTATTCTGGACATGTCTAGACTCTGCTTGTTATCTGACGCATCACTTCTCAGATCACACAGAAGATGGGTTTTCTGGGAAGGCATTGTGTTGATTTTCTTCTCATAATGGAAGCGCGATGCTGTGGTGCTTTGTTTGCATCCACAGAAGCCTTGAATAGACATAAATGGCAGTTTTTTCCGGTCCTCTGTTTTGGATCAAATTGCTTCCAGCAGCTGCAAAATCCTTGTTCTGGCAAGAAGCCAGGTGGAAATGAAAAAATCTGCGGATTATGAGTAGAGCAATGTAGGTCGTGCTTTTCCGGGGCTCTCTGTTTTAATTTGCACTCTCTGGGTTGTCACTGGCGTTAATTCATGGGTTTCCTTTTCCCAGGACGTCATATTGTAATTGCTATAGTGCTTTAACTATGGAAAAATTACAAATACAATAAAACGAAAAAAAAAACAGGAGGAGGATACTGATGAAGCCCGGTGAGTATCTGACAGCGCTATTGTTGGGTTCAGCTCTAGCCGCCCCATAGGAAAAGAAACATCACAAATGAGATGCTTTTTATTAGCTGTTTTTCTCCCATAAAAGATGTTAAATTGAGAATCTTATTAATGCTTGCATCTCATTAATCACAGAAATTTCTCATGAGTAAACAACCCCATTAATCACACATTACTGAGAAGTGTCTTTTTTAGTGCTTCAGAAGAGATCTTGAGAAGTTAAAGAAGAAACATTAGGTTTATACTTTCTGAAAGTGCTTAATTTTATTGTGCTTGTAGTGTACTTTACATCTGAAAACCATTTTTTAACTGTACTTGTAGGCAAAACAATATTAATTAAATGCAAGGACACATTAAGTAAAGACACTTATGACTGTTTTTTTTTTTTAGAGTACTTAATGTAAAATTATGAAGTTGCAAATTTTTTATTAAGATTACAGATGTATTTAAATGCATGGAATACAAGTTGCGTGTTACGTAACGTCACCAACGCGCATCACAGAACAGAGCAAGGTCAGCGTTTGTGCTTATAAAACTTAAACTTTTTTATTTATTTTGGAAATGACCGATCGTTTCGCTAGATAAGACCCTT
>JAUCMU010000063.1:20759265-20772709 GCA_032275025.1 Enteromius treurensis
AAAAATATAACTATATATATATATATATATATATTTATATATATATAATATATTTATATATTTATATTTATATATATATATATTTATTTATTTATTTTTTTATATATATATATATATATATATATATATATATTTATTTATTTTTTTATTTTTTATTTGTTTATTTATATATTTATCTGCATCAAATTGCACACAGATGTTTGCTCAGTTTGGGCATCTGAATTAAGTTGATGTGAGTCTGATGTATCAACTTTGATACACACACATCCTTTTAAATATTTGGTACATGTCAGACTTTCCAGGGTTATCATCGTCTAGCCTCTGCCGCCACACTCAGAGTCTACATAAAACTCCGTGCAAGATGTTATTTGTCTTTCCCGTGCCTTTCAGGGGTGGAGGCGGCTGTAGAAGCAGAGTTTCCCATCAGTATTCACATTCCCTTGGCTCACAAGAACATAAAGTCCTGAGAAAAACGGCCACACCAAGATAAACACCGCCATTGTGCTTGAAGTAATGGCAGCCCATCGTGTGTGCATTTGATGTCACCCGTCACCTCACACCGCCGCATGTTCAGATGACGGCCCTCTGCTCGGATTTCCTTTCTGAGAACGCAATGCAACTCTCCATGTTCAGATGGCTTTCAAAATGCTTCTCTCAGTGTTTAATGTCCCGCAATCCCAGACTGTGTTTAGTAAACACTGAGCAGACATTATAAGAGCCATTTATCCAGTGCCAGATAAAAGCATCCGCTCTCTCTCTTTTTTTTTTTTTCCTTTTCATCTAACTGACTTGTGTTGTCTGTCTGTGTGTGTTTTTACAGGCGGGGCTGGTTTCCATCATCTTACTGTCGCGCATACACAGAGCTAGCGGTAAATAACAGGTAATCAGATACCACACACACACTAACACGGTTCTTTGTTGTCCTGATTAGCTGTGATACTGATCGCTGTGCCTCTGAAGAGAAGGAAACACAAGCTTCTGAGCAGTCAAGCCCTATTTTAAGACATTTAAAAACCACATTCGATATTTTTATTCTGTATTGCATGGGTCACATAAGTTTTAACGGTGTGTCATTCGGCATTGCCTGAAGCAATTATTTTCGAACAGGTTTCCTTGACGCACCCTACGGCTGCTATTGCTTGGACAAACTATTAGTCCCGCCCCCAAACTCACACCATTGTTCGAGTCAATGCAGTGTCCTCTTTAGACATTCTACTACATATCAACTAATTCTCATTCATTTTCAACTGCATGTCTACTAACTCTCAGTGTAGACTGTTAGGGTAGGTTTAGAGTTTGTTGAATAAGTTGACACATACTTGCAAGGTTTGTCATTGTCAGTATGTTGTGGTCTCATCAAGATATGAAGCAGACAGTCTACTAATACTCCAATGGCTGCTAGTTGACATCTAGTTGCAAAGTTACTTACTGTTAGTACAATGTCTGGACTAGTGGACTAAGTGGACTATCGAAATTAAGTGTTAATGATGGACTTCAGCTTTAATGGTTGTTTGATGAGAGGATATATATTGGGAGCTGCAGAAAGTGAAACATTAGAAATAGACTTTACCCAGACTGACCCAAGCATGCTTCATGAGACTTCTAATCCCTTGTGCTCTTTCTCACTGGTGTTATTCAGAGCGTGTGAGGTCGGATAATGCACCTACCTCTCCTAATGTTTGCTTGAAGAGCACATGACTTCATGCTTTCTGGTGTCAATTGAAATCCTATCCTCTTGGACCCTGAGGGGTTCCTGTAATGCCTGATCAAAAAGCCTTTTGTGTTGCACCTAACAGTGAGAGCGTCAAATGCAGTTTGCTGATTATGCATGCTATCTAACATGGTGTGCTAGCTCGTTCTTTAACTTTGTACCATCAAGCTTCTTAAAATGCAAGGTATTATATAATATTATACATGCAATAGTATATATTTTGGACATTGTATTAAGAAATGTGCATTGTGCTCCAATAAAGTTTGATTTTATATCAGTAGTTCTCAAGCGTTATGTCAGTGAAAGTGAATATATGAATAGTTTTGACCTACGATCTTAAAAATAGAGGTTCTTTATTGGCATCGATGGTTATATGAAGAACTTTGAACATCTGTGGTGGGATCCTTCAAATGAAGAAAAGTTATTTAGATTTTAAAAACCTTCTTCAAAATGGTACCTGAGGACTGAAAGGTTCTATCGCAACATTGATAATAAACTGCACTTAACTTTTTATCTTACAAATGCAGTTTTGGTGAGCGTTAGAGACTTCAAATGAAACTGCTGTTATATTTAAGGAAAGGGGTCCTTTAGAAATGAATTATAATGTTTTGCCATAGTTTGCGTTAAATAGTTACGCAGAATTAAACCATGGCCTAGGAATTGTGGTTCGAGGGGGTTGAGATTTTTATAAATTTTTTTGATGCCAACCAGAGCTTATTGCATTGAACTATGTATTGTTCATTATTTGTCAGAGTAAACGTGTTCAAATCCAGTCCAGATAAAGGTTTCTTCTGCTGAAATGCATTGTGATTGTGTTGTAGTATTGCTGGAAATCCTCCGATGCGCAGTAAGAGCGTGGCCAACCTCATGCAGAAGGACTCAGAGGACGACATGATGGTTCTGCCTCCAGCGGACTACAACGATTCGCCCATCAGGAGAAACTCCACCAAGAGTCTGATGCAGACATACACCTCCTCATATGAAATCCCGGTCAGTCTCCTTCATCTTCCTCCTCAGCAACCACTATAACCATACCTTGCCTTTTTTTCATGCTGGGTTCCTGAAGTCAGATTACGGCTGTACGGCTCCCATGTACTTACAGTACACTGAACTGTATCATGGAGGCCTTTCAGAAAACCATAGCAAATGCTTAGCAACACTTTGACATCGCAGTGGTACATTTTCCATTGGCACCGCTGTCAGAAAAAGTCAAATTTAGTTTAGGAATATCGTGTAGTTCCCTCAGGTGTATGTGTGTCAGTGTCTAGGCCGTGTCATGACGTGCATGCAGTTGCAGTCTGAGTGGATCAGAGGATCAGGATCACTTTAAAGAGGATTGCCGGTGGAGCAATGCTAAATCCAAACTGCTCTCTCAGAAGAGTGTCACCTCAGTGACGGCGAAAAATAAACAAAAGCTACCCTTTCAAGCCCACCACGTCTCACTGTTTATTTTAGGGTGTTTGCATTTTTGCCAAAAACAAAAAAGAAAAAGTATTCACTTTTAAGTGTACGTTATATTCAACATCAGGAGACTTGGTTACAGATCATATCATAAATTGTAACAGGAGTGGGAGTTAAAACGCTAGGAGTGATCTCATTCCCATATTTTTTGCTTGAATTCAACCCCCAAATGTATATATTACATAAGAATGTAGTAACATCGACATGGTTATGTAATATATACATCAATAATTAAAAGTTATAAATAAATGAAAAGGACTTTCATCTTCCTTTTTTTTTAACTTAAATGCTGCAAACTCAAAAATAAGATTATTATTATTCCTAACAAATCAATGAGACGTCTGACATATTATGAAACGCTTGATGTTAATGCTTAAAGCCCAAGACACAAACAGCTGATATATACACACCTAGAGACCTGTGGTACGTGACAGGACATCAGCTGAACTGTTTGTGCATCATTTCTTAACCCTTTGAAATATAGCCTTTTCCACACTCGAGTACATGCGTTAAGCTTGCTGCAAAGTAGCAGCAATAGCAAGGACTATGAATATGTCCGAAAAAAATAGCATGGAGATTAATTATTCATTAAGGCCTAGTGTTTTCTTTAATAGAAACGCACCCTATTAACTGATGGCTTAAAACAGGGTCGTCAAACTCTTTAACATTATGGCTGTGCAGTTGTAACTATAAGACTGTACAAATGGTACAACTCCTTAACGTATTGGTAAAAAATGGTCTCTGCAATATTTGTAACTTAAGTTCAAATTAAATATATTTGCATTATTGCAAAAAAATATATGTAATTGCTCTGTGTGATTTTCATCAGGTTAAGAAATCCTAATTGCTCTATAAATCAAAGTAAATAAATAAAACATCATCAAACACAAGTCATTACATTAACTTTGTTAGAAACTTTTGTGTTACATTTAAGGCACAACAAATAATTGTAAGCTGCTAATAACGTGCGACAGATATGCCATTTCAGAAAACAAATGAGCCCGGTCTTATGAAAATGCCTATTGATAACACAAGTTTCTATTTGGCATGCGACCTAAACACAGAAGACAAACAAAAAGGAGTTGTACTCAACCCTACTCCCCCTCCTAAAAATACAAACTAAAGTACTACAAAAGTACTTTTCATAATTCGCAATGAATATACACAATTAATTAACTAATGTTTGCAATTCAATTCACATTTTCTTAATACAGCACTTTTCATGATTCACTGTTGAGTAGCAGCTTCACAGAGATTTAGCAGATGCGTCAATTTTATATTCAAATTAGATTATATTTTACTATATTAAAAAAAAAACCACACACATCAGCTGTTTTAATGTCATTAATGTATGTGCTATATATATATATATATATCTGTGTGTGTGTGTGTGTGATTCCACCCACTGCCAATTTAGAGTATCTAACCATTCTCCAATATTTCGAATTTTGCCTGCAGTACCCATTTCAACCACTAGCTGCCAACATCACACGCTGCACTTTTAATCTCACTAGAGGTGGAATGCAGCAATCACATGAGAATGTCAGAGATGTTGAAAACATATTAGACATTAGATTGCATGATATTTATAACATAACAATATATCCCAAAACATCGTAGCCGGTTTTATTTGCATGAATGCAAACACATGCGGGCAGACACATATGCATGTAAATGACGGGAGTTTGCTTATTCCCAGAACTGTTGGGCCGCCAGCGATTTGACAGAGCAGCGCGTTACATAAGTCAGGCAACGACAAAGTGTCACACTCTGCATCTATTGTATTATACTCGTACTAATTTTAGTTTTAGGCCTAGTTTGATGAGACACACGATCTCATTCCAGGTGATGAGGTCTAATGCCTCTGAAAGAGCCACCTGCATATGTAGAGCTATTTGTTTGGAGGGAGCCCTGATTTGTGATGTTTGCGGGCTGCGGGTGTCAATGGCCAGGCTGTGAAACAGGATACCCGTCTCGCAGGACGCAGTGAAATATTCATCACCGAGCCCCCGCCTCCCGTCTCTCTCTCACACACACATCCGGGCCACGGCTCAACCTTTCTGATGGAATTCCACACGTATCTCAACCTGAAACCTGCTGGCAAACCCACCCATTCATTTGCCCCGCCGGAAGCAAAAGCTCACCTCCTGATATTGTGCACACAATAGAAGTACAGGAGCCAGATCTGTAGGAGTGAAGCCCTGTTGTTCAGCACCTGTCCTCCCTGCTGAGGGCTGGCTCATCGCTGTGGCGAACGAGGGACTCGTGCCATGCAATTACTCAAGCGAAGCTCGTCTCTCCGCCCTGGAAAGCCGGGGTAAATGCGGACACTCTTGTATTAGAAGATGTCAAGCTGGAAAGGAGATTGTCCTGTGTAAGAGAGGCGGAGGCGGTGTGTTTTAGAGGTCAGGGTGGGGGAGCCACGGGTCTTGGACGCTCACAGGTGTGAAAAATGCTCCCTACCTGGTTTTTCGCTTGGCTTGATAGAGAAAAAGGAAAGAGCAGAATCTGATAAAAGACTGATAGTAGATGTGAATCTCAAAAAAATGCAAATAGTGACACTACAGCCTGTGCCATTAGAAAACATCTGATCGCTCGGGTTAGTCGTGCAGTAGTTTATAAGTGATGGATAAGATTAATATTAATTTGCTTTCAGGCCACACGAGATGGCTGGTCTAACCAGATAGATATGATACACAGTCATGTTTTTGAGATCTTGCCGGTGTCTGGAGCGAGGATGCACAGCTGGACGACAGCAGTGGGCTATTATGATGCCAGATGCCTACTAACTGAATCAAGAGGCGTCTCTTTCCTGTGTCCATTTACTGCGGTACACAGCTGCCCTCTAGTGGAGAGACCAGCTCAGTGCTCATTGTTATGAATCGCACACAAGTATAGCTGTTACTGTTGCTCATACTTAAGGTTATGATTTTAGTAAACCACTCTACTTTATATTGCCCTGTTTGTGCTTGTTAGAGACTATTTTCAGCTGGACGACAAAAAAAATAAAATAAAAAAGAGGAAAACATCCCACAGACTTATATCAAAAGAGAAACTGAAGTAGGACTGCAATATAACCTACATATATTATATGTTTAAATAATATGTGTTTGTTTGTACTGTGTACATTTATGTATGTGTATATATAAAGTGTGCTTCTTTCTGAAACCCACACAGCACATGTATTTATTTAATTAAATCACAGCCTCTGTGATTATTTTGTAATCGCACCAAGCCATATCACGATTTGGCTTTTATTCTGACGACTCATGCAGCCCTGGACTGAAGTCATATCTTGAGGCCAGCATATCATAAAGACTTGTGGGTAGACTGTTGACACGAGTTCGTAAACAAGCACCCAGAAACACACAGCAGTGCGTTTTAATATCTGCTTTCTAAATTTGCATGCGTGATATTTTGAGTATTGTTTTGCTTGTTAATAATACCTCTTATGCATGTGTTTTGCATATGCATATGATGATGCATATCAGACCACGTCTGCATTTAGACCATATCATACTTATTTAACATGAGGTTAAGTCGACTGGCGTTTCCAGCAGGACTACATTCCAGGCGCCAGCATCTTCCTGTTGGACGCCAGACCTGTGTGACTGCTGCATGTAGCAATGAATCATAACTCCATCGAAATATTTGTGCACCAAACAGGATTTAAAATCAAAATAAGCTTTTTTTCTGAAAAACAAAAAATACATTCCACTTGCTGCTAGATTAAACATGCAACATTAGGGACAAGTGACAACAGGTGAGTAGATACTTTTTTGTTGTTGCGCTCTCTTAGGGTATAGTATACAGTGTAAGCTGTGCAGTAGTGCTAGTATGAGTGTCTGTTTTATTTTGGCCTCTGGAGATGCGTGATGTGTCCTGCTCTTTGTCTCCTGTAGGTGGTGCCTCAGTCAAACGGGCTGCCCAAGCATCCTATCCTAGGGTGAGTATTAATCCATCATGTTTTTTATGCTCATTTATTTGAACAAAAATATATAGAGGGAAAAAAAATAATAATAATGTGAAATATTATTACAGTTTAAAGTAATGGTTTTCTGTTTTAAGATACTTTAAAGTGTTTTGTTTTTGTTTGTTTTTTCAGCAGTAATAGAATATGTGGCTTTTTTGAATATTTTTGGAACCTGTGGTATTTCTTTAATGAATAAAATTACACAAAACAGCAGTTTTAAAAACATTGAAATCTTATGTATCAATATACGCTACTCTGTAAATGTTTGGTGAGGTAAATTGTTGTAAGTATTGTTATAACTCTAACTCTGTGTAACTCTATATTCATTAAAGAAACCTGACAAATATTACAGGTTCCAAAAAAGTAACTGTTGTTACCTGAATTCAGCTTTGCGTTACAGAAATACATTAAATTTGAAAGTATATTAAAACAGAAATAAGGGCTTGAATTGGTTATATCGTGGTCCATAAGACCATATTGCTGGAGCAGTAAGGTTTAGGGTGGTGATGGATTCGTACACAAAAAAATAAAGGTTTCTGGAAGTTCATGAAGGCATCTGCATGGTTTTAGGGAGTCTGTGACTCTTTGTATCAGCTGGGTGGACAGACGACTAAATAAGAGACAGACACAACATATTGGGTCCAAACCAGTTGAATGACTAGCAGACAGATACATCTCTGAAGCTGGCCCTCTCCTTCCAGGAATGGATGACTTATAAATGTTTTCCAAACACATACTGGAAATGGGAGAGTTATAATAATGTGTGCTAAACTTTCACAGGTAGAAGAGAAATCGTGCCGTTTTAAAGATGGGTTTATCTTTTACTCACTGTTATATAGTGAGAAAAAAAAGTCAAGTTGTGACCTCAAAGCCGTAGTTTCGTACAGATTTATTGTGTTGTTTTCTATGATATGTCTGTGAAAAAGCACAACTGCTAATCTAGATATCATAATTATGAGCAGTCTGGAGTAACAGTATGTTGTGTCTGTAGGGGAGGGAATCCATTCGCTACCGTCAAACTGCGACCTACAGTCACCAATGACAGATCGGCACCCGTCATCTGATCAACCCCACAGAGTCACGCCGCCAAGCATGCTGGGAGTACTCACAGGACTTATACACACACACACACCACATACTGTTCAACCACTATTTATGTAAGTCCTCTTTAAACCGCTCTCTCTATGTATGTGTGTATAGAGAGAGAGAGAGAGAATTCTAGTTGATTAATTTAGTGATAAGGATCAGTAGCTTTCAGGAGTATCATTCTATGTAAATAAATGAGAACATAGGTGCGATTTTAAGTTTTTCGAAATCATTGTCAAGATATTTTCTAACATATGCACTAGATGGGAACCTGCGCTAGCAGAGAAGTCCTGATGATAGTGATGTGAACCGAAACACTGCTGAAAAACACTGTAGATGCGGTCTGAACGAGCTGGTAACTAGTGGAAGGAGCTGAGCGCGAGTTAAACCCCGAGGCACGTTTACCAGAGTTAGCTGGCTAACTCGCTCGGCCGGCCTTGAGGAGCACAGTCCTGACCTGGTCCAGGGCGCAGGCAACAGCATCGTCTACAGAAGCGCTTTTAGCTCAGTTTGCCTTTTAGATCAGCTTTGCTTTTATCAGCGTAGTCTTAACACTGAATTACGACGATCCATTGTCGGTCAGTGGATAGTGATTTCTTGATCTTCTGCTTGGGGGAAACTATTCATTTGGCTTTGATTGTATCAATGCACTTTTCTGTTGATGTTGGCCTGAGATCTTGTAGATCACTGCTGTATGAAAATAAAAATATTTTGTTTCTACACGTGTGCTTTTGGATTTGAGTAATGTCGCAGAAAATGAATGGTTTGAAATATTGTGAATATGAGTTATTTTTACTCAGTTGGTAATGTTTATGTAAATAATTTATTCTTTGTAGAATCGTTTTGAAAATGTTTTTTGTACATATATGCTGCGTTCAAGCCCTCCCGGGACGTTTGTACTTTACGAGTTGACAAGCCGTAATTACGACGTCGGGTCTGTTCAAGTCACTTTGCTCTACGTCTACAAAATGACGCATGAATGAAGTTTTAGTTTTGACTCGGGTCAGTGAAGGTGATTTAAACTGAATCCTTATATTCTGTGGTAAGTATACAGTATTATAATGTTTGTATACGCAACTCATAATTTTATTCTACATAAAAAAAAAAAATTTAAGGCCCTATGAAATCGTCTTTATTTTTTCCCTATTTCATTTCTTTCTTTTTTTCCCCCAGAATTACATTTTTTCCTTTTAATTTTTCTAGACTCTGTTTTAATGGTTTAATTGTATTAATCACAAGCATGTCTAATTCATTGAAATCGTGAAACTTACCAATTTTAATTCAATTTATTAAAAGTTTCACAGAAATTATATTTTAAGGCACTATGATTTTTTTTTTTTTTTTTTTTTTTTAAACAAAGTCTGTTTTTTTTATTAGTTTTATGGATTCCATTTAAAAGGTTTCATTAAATTTTCATAATCAAAACCTCTCTAAATTGATTTGGGGTTTTAGTCCATATCATATTTTAAGAGTACTGAACTACTTTAGATATATTTATTAAAAAGTTGGCAAATTCCGTGACATTCTGCATTATACAGTAAATTCAATTTTACTGCATCTTGGAAATCAGCGCTACTGATGTAATGCTAACTAAGCTGATGTAAGGCCAGGGGTTAGCACATATTAATTTATGAGTGAACTATTAAGCGTGACATTCATGTGCAAACCTGTCAAGGCTCCAGGAATGACTTTAAAAACCCTTGGTGTACAAACAAACCAAATTAAAAAAAAAAGATTTGAAAGGAAAAATTCCACCAGTTATTATTCATACAAAAATATTTTAAATCATTAATCTGATTTTAACCAGTTTCTTTTTAGGAACTATTGAGTCATGAATGCAAAATCTGTTTTAGTGATTACGAACATATTCAGTAAAATATGAACGAAGAACAGCGTTTATTAGAAATAGAAATATTTTCTAACATTATAAATGTTTACCATCGCTTTTGATCCAAGTGGAAATGAAAATAAATTTGTCGTAGAGAAGTTGGATGAGGACGTCTAATATGAGCAACCAACACAAAAAAACAACACTTGTAGAATTTATTTACAATCTCTTAATGTAGAAAAGTTCTAACCCTCTTCATAACAGCGTGTCTAGTGTATGATACGATGAGCACGCGATGAATGAAACCACACCAGACACGTCCCAGACTGATTGTCGGTTGCTGATGGGAAAAAAAAAAGTAAATTCCATCATCAGAGTAACTACATGTTCTTGGGTGACGTATCACATTGTCTAGATGCCAACTTCCCTTGTTTATTGCAGGTTTAACCTGGTGATGGCTGAGGTCCAGCGAGCGACACTGCATATTCACCCTAAAACCCAGCGCATATAACAATAATCATCAGTGCGGTAAATAACAAACCCTATCCAGAAAGAACATGGTCTAGAAGCGATTGAGAATCCAAGATATACAAATAACAGTGTGTTTAAATCATCAAATGAATACAGAGTGCGCTTTTTGATCTTAACTAAGATGTGACTGATTAGGGAGCATGTTATAGTCAACAAAAACAAAAACTAGACACTGAAGAGAAAATACATGAGGAAAGTGAATCAAATGTTTCATTTACACAAAACACACAATGTTACTCGAAGTGAGTCGGCGTTTGTTCAGAGTCGCGTGGGGGGTTTACCCCTCAGTGAGTCCCGGCTCGTTCTCTTTATGGTTTCTCTGCCATCATAAAGGCACTAGTGATTCGATGACTGGAGACTGAAGGGAAACAAACTTTAAAAAAGAGAGAGCAAATAGTGCTTGCGAGGCGAGTAAAAACTAAAAAACATGGCCAGCCCGTCACATGCACCTTCTTGTAGAAATCAAAGAGTTACTATTAAGATCTGTAGTTACGTATAAGCCACGTTTGGCATCGATGTGCGGCTGATTAGGAATAAACTATGCTGATGCTTTTAAAAGTGATTTTAAAAAGGTGTGGACGGGGGGGGGGGGTTGGTCCCTCTTTAGCCGAAAGTGGCTCCACAGTTTGGACATCTCCTCTGACGCAGGGCCAGGCAGAAGAGAATTCCCAGAGGAAAGAAGAAAATGGCACACATGATTCCCAGACAGGTGAAGTCATCCTCCAGCACGCCCACCCTGAACACAACAACGACAACACCACCACTCCAGTCAGTCATGTTTACACCATTACGTCTTTGGAAGAATTGGTTTTTTAATGTTTTTGAAAGAACCCAAGTGAAAATGACTTCCGTGACGTGCTCTATTTCCACACATTAACTTTGCACTTTAGTATTTCTTAAGATAAATGTAAGATCATTTAAGTGTACTTAACTGCTGTTTTCAGGCAGCATAAATATGAATTTAAAGGCACTGTCATTGTATTTATTTACCACTTGTAGTACACTAAAGATGGGTTCAGGTGTGCTAAATAAATACTTTAAAGCGCATTTTAGTTTATATTCAAGGTGTCTCAAAAATAGTACAGTTGACTGATCTTAAGTGATCTCATTTCTAGTATATTAAGTGTAAAAGTGCACTTGTTTTTCACCCGGGAAGTCTTTTCAAATGTGAATAATCATGATTTATTATTTAACAGCACTAGTTTATATGCAAATAAAAGCCTAAATGAAATATAATGCAATCTTTCTCTCTATGGAGCGACTTGATCCACTTTTAGGATGTCTTTAAAACTTTCCGAAATGTGACATTTTAGAGGAAAAGAAATCTCCCGGCTTTATATTCTGACTTGTTGATATGATTTATTTTTTTATCTATATATCGTTAGCTGAAAAAGTCGTAAGGAAACAACAATCAGTGTTTGTTTTGCGGTCACGCTCACTAAACTGGATTGATCTGGTGCATGAACCAAAGTTCAGCGTGTCATAAGTGACTCTCATGATGTGACGTGACTCTCGCTCACAGAGTCACATGAGCAAACAGGAAATGCTTCTGGATTTAAACAGCACCGATGCACCAATGCAAAGCCACAAGGCTGAGGTTAAAGCACATAATCTTATGTTAACATGAACGCCATCAAAAAAATCTGATTTCCTTTTTTATTTTGGCATCTAGTCATCACATGACTTAAGTTGCATGAGTTGTTGGGGAACAGGATGACAACAGGGCGGATACAGAAACCACAGAGTTCAGCAGAACTGCATTTGGTTTATTTCTGTTCTTTACCTCATATATTAACCCTAGAAAGTTCGCCCGCTAAATATTAATAGCTTTACTGACTAGTGGAGCAATGTTTGGTCTCTTTGAATTCGTACAGACGCTGGGGTGTCTTGTAGCTCACCTGCAGGCCGGGCATCCCCCCACCACCACCACAGAGGGCTGGACGATGGTGTAGGTGTTGGTGTAGGCCGGCTGGGCAGCTATGGCCACAGGCGCTGCGTGGGCCGCTGGGAAACCTGGCGCAGCAGCTGGGAAACCTGCGGGACAGTGTTCACATTCATTTAACCCTCCACATTCACCACTTGATCAGCTGGGATGAGCAGAAGTTAGGATTTATGAGCTATCAGAGCTGACGTTTATAGGACACTGCCCCTTGTGAAGTGTGCTGAACTGAATCTGCACTTGTGGTGTAATTCAAAAAATAAAAAAGGTATTTTTATTTAAGATATTATATTATTAATGTGCACTTGGACACACTTAAGTATACTTTAAAAAAGGTAACTTTGTAATAATATCAAATCAATTATCCCTTTAACTGTTAATTACTTTAAATAACATTAAGTTCAATCTTATTTAATTAAGTGTTCGTACTCTTTTTAAAAGTGTACTTTTTTTTCACAAGGGTATAAAAGCAGTAAGACTGTCAGTGATTAGTTAATAACTAACTGACCCAACCAACCTGTGAACAGTACGTGACTGCTTTCAGTGTATTTACGGTCTACGATCTATTGTAATAACTACATATAAAAACTGGCAGCAAATTCTAAATGATTTTCTTATTCATATACCATGATACTACATGTATCGAAACATACAATTCTTTTGACGGAAACCTGTTGCATAAGCTGCTTAGACTAGTTTTACAAGTTAATCATCTGATTTTTTTTTTTTTTTTGTACTCCATAACAGTTATTTGAGAACGAAAAGGCAAATTTTCATTAATCTGATTTATTAATCAGCCAAACCAATAACTGAATTAATCTGATTTACACATTGTGATTTATTAATTTATTAACTCTGACTTCAATTCACCATGTCTGATATATATATATATATATATATAAATATATATTAAAT
>JAUCMU010000063.1:20780596-20797905 GCA_032275025.1 Enteromius treurensis
AATTTGTCAAAGCTGTTCCCAACATCAAAAATTTGTCACTTTTAGACAAATCCGAATCAAAATCCGAGCTAAACAGGGCATGGCATTAACCAGGGCTTGCAAAATTGCTAGAGCCTGGACCGAAGTTAACTGGTCTGTTGTTTTTGTTTAATGGTCTGGTTACTAACCAGCTAAACGCAGCTAATGAAGAGCAAATTTTTTTTATTTGTAGCGACCTGCCACCCTATCAATGAACACACATATTATATAGTCTAAATATAAGCTAATTATTAAAAAAAGATAAACGCAGAGCAGTGTAAGCCGTTATAACACACTCGCGCTGATGTGACCGAGCCCGACCAGAACCCGAGCATCCTTTCTAAATATCTGTCCGAACCTGACCCGGCCCGACGGGTATCCATCCTAGTCTGAACTAATCGTTTGTAAGCTTCAATGACAAAATAGTCACTTGCTCTCACCTACTGGCGGTTTACTTTTGTAGTACGCTCCTTTCATCTTTTTTTCATGATTACATATATATGTATACACTACATGTATATTAAAACACCAAACTCAACATTATGCTGTTATAAGTTTGCTTGCAAGTGTAAGCATTTATGCTATATTTTGGCTGCTGCTCCAATTTCTTCTGCAGAGGAATGATCAATTTTGTGGATGTGTGTGATTTCATATGATTGGTAATGGGTAACATTGGTAACATGTCATATGACTGGTAACATTATCTTATTATATTAAAGTAGGTCAAATGACTTTGCAATATTTGTATGCTGTATTAAGTCATATAAAATGTTATTTCCTAACAAGAAAATTGTGGCCAGTGAAAATGCTGAGTGGCTAGTAAATTTGGAAAACCACTAGCCACAGTGGCTGGTGAGCAAAAAAAGTTCATGTCAAGCCCTGCTACCTACATATTGATCAGGTCAGGTCATTTAACTTTTTTATTTAGCGAGGACACATTAAATTGATCAAAAGTCACAGTAAAGACATTTATAATATTTCAAAAGATTTCTATTTAAAATATAAAAACGTATATATCTGTAACAAAAAGCAAACAAACTGCTTTACACAACACAAATCAAAAGAAGTGTCTGTGGTAAATGAGCTATAAGCTATATTTGACTAGTCATTTAACCAGGTAAGCAGGTTAATGTAGCGATGCAGTTATGGTTGCATTACAAGTTTCTGACCATTAGATGTCACTGCTGCTCTGTTTTTTAAATTGGCTATTTTAAGATTTTCATTGTTCATTTAAATTTTTGTATATTCGTTATTTGCTCTATTTTGTATATTTAATTGATATGTAGTTCAGTTTAAGTACTCTTACATTTTATTTATTTATTGCCTTCTAATTCTCATTTAAGTTGATGTTTGTCATCTAACCTTCACAGTATTATTTCTCAGCTTTATTCAATGAACAGTTTTTAAATTATTTTAGTGAAGTGAAGCACTGACTTGTGAATGCATTACAGATGTGTGACCACTAGAGCTCGCTGCTGTTCTGTGACGTCTCTCTATATTTTGAGCTCAGCCAACACCTCCTTATGGATTAACCACTTGCTCACAGGAATGAGAACAATTTTCCAGCCAAGCGGTTAATTTAAACACTCGCTGAATGTTTTGTCATTTTTATCACGTGTTAAGAAACCATGACACCACACTGATCTGAGGTGTGTGTGTGTGTGTATCTCTTTACAGCTGTGGTTCCGCGAAGGCATCAAACAGCAGAACCCAGAGGGGACGCGCTGGGAACCCATTCAGGTGCCCCGAGAGGTGACGCAGGTCAGCGCCGGGCCGAAAGACCTGCTATGGGTCGTTCTCTGGGATGGACAACTGCTGGCCAGAACGGGCATCAGTAAAGACTGCCCCAGAGGTCTGACACTGACAGATTTATTCCTGTCCTTTGAATTCACACATATAGTATGCACGACATACAGTACATGTTTTAAACACATCGCTGCTATTTATGGTGAAGCTGTGATCACGGTCACGGTCATGTCAATAGCATGACAGAGGTATGAACACACAGAGAAAGAACATGTGTGGTCACTTGCGACACAACTAAACCTTTCTGAATGTCACTGCATTAAATAACATGAAGTTAGTGTCTTAACAGGACACTTTCAAGACATTAAAGTACTATATATATATAGAGAGAGAGAGAGAGAGAGAGAGAGAGAGAGACATTAACTATTAACTATTAACTATGACTTTGTCCATCAGTAAACTTCTTATTTGCTGCTAATAAACAGCCGATATGCTAGTAATATGCATGACAGTAAGCAACAAGCCAATCATGAACAGTGTTTTCAAATGTCACCATAACCTCTCCATTCAGTCCACACTTAAGTATATTCTTTAAAAGTACATTGTTTTTGTTTCCAGGCTCGTCGTGGGAGCTAGTGCAACCTCCAAATCAGAAAGGAGCCGTTCACGTTGCAGTGGGAATCAATGTCGTTTGGGCCGTTACTAAAGACAACAAAGTAAGATGGTGTTATTTACTCTATAAATGCTTGACGTTATTTTTCAACCGTCAAAATCATTTGAAACTTTATAAATGTAGCCGATTTCATCAAGTAGCACTCCATGAGCCGGATTGGACTGATTGGATATTAAGAGTAAAAATGCTTTAGATGGTAACTCGCTGCCTTGTGTGGCAGTGTAGCACGCTACTGAAAGATATGTTGTTTCATCATAAACATATGCTTAAAATAAAACAGGTAGTACACAGCGTATGGGAAAGTGCTATAAACACAGTGTGCAATTTTGTAAATGCAATGTGTTTGCGTGTGTGATAGGTTTGGTTCAGGAGGGGTGTGAATTCCCACACTCCCACTGGCTCATGCTGGATCAGTATTGGTGGAGAGATGGTGATGCTTAGCATGGGGCCCAATGACCAGGTGAGATCAGCGAGGGATCGTGTTATACTCGTGTTATACGGGGGGCAATTATGCTGGGGTTATGAAAGGTTCATATTTTGGTTTTGGGAGTCCCCAATAACAGGTGGACATGCATGCAAGGTTTTCTTCTAATACGCATTTATTTTTCCCTTATTTGTTAAAATCCCAAACCCCTCCTTTGCGTGATGTTAATCTGCGGCGATTGGTTCGATCGGTCGATTTTATTTAAAGCAGTGTTGTTTGGACCAGTGCTGCTTTGTGTACAGCTATTTTTAACACTCCAAAAGCGACACCTAGTGGCAACAAGTGGGCAAAGCAATATGCCAATGTTTTATGTTGACGTCAACATAAAATGAGAGAGCAAGAGTTTTTATACACAGTGCACTTTCAGATGTTTTCATTCACTTAGAGCTGTTACACAATGTATGAAAGCTCATTTTCAAAAATCCGTAATAGAGGCACTTTAATAATGAATTTTGACATCCACTGCCTTATATTTGATATTCCGGTCTCTAGATACGGCTATAGTACTTCAAAGTAGATCTATACGATATCAGTGGTTTAATTTTAAAGTTTAAAGTGTCTATAGTGTTAAAAGTGCAGGTTGGGTTACGTAGCGTTTGGGATTGGTTCAAATCAATTATCGTGATGACAAGCAATAACAGTGATCTTTGCCTTAGCAAACTTCACTAACAAGTGATGTATCAGTCTGGATAAGTTCAGTGCACTCACACTATACTTTAATCACTGCTGCCGATATCACATTTCATCTGGTGAAATAATCATTTTCTCCTGTGTGGACAACTCTAGTGGTCCCAGTACTTGTCCTTGGGGGACACCGGTCTGAGGTAGGGTGGGGGCCAGACAGGTAGCTCTGAGGATTAACCATCATTAGTTCCTCAGACCAATATGTGCTCCCTGCACAGCAAGCCGACTGTATTCACCGTCCTTGTTTATACGCACATCTTCCAGTCCCCTTCTCCAGCTCACACTGGCTCCTCCCTCCAGCCGGGACGGGCTTGTATGGGTATGAGTCGGGTGTCCGTGGGTGTTGATTACTAGAGCCGCTGAGTCTCAGTGTGGAGTTTGCAAGCCATGCAAACTTTGTCTCTGCATCTCTCTCTCTCTCTCTCTGTAACTGAAACCTTAAACCGCCTGGCTCTTCCTGTTGCCCACTGCCTCCTCCATCTCAGAAGCAGCCATATATATACACCTCCAATTCTTTCGCCCGCACACAGCCATATGGGAGCGTCTAATTTGAGTTTGGCCACTCTCCACTATTCCATACTTCACATTTCATTACTAACTGCGCGGGCTGTGTATCTGTGTGTTCGGCTCAGCTGCG
This sequence comes from Enteromius treurensis, assembly GCA_032275025.1. Classification (NCBI taxonomy): domain Eukaryota; kingdom Metazoa; phylum Chordata; class Actinopteri; order Cypriniformes; family Cyprinidae; genus Enteromius; species Enteromius treurensis. The sequence goes on from JAUCMU010000063.1 coordinate 20,784,839, forward strand.
GCGCTCATACTTGATCCTGATCCTCAATTTGGCTGAATCAGAAACAATACACTGTCTATGAGAACTATGTCAGCACATGAAAAGAAGATCCGACTTATTACATGATGATTTTCTGATGCCAGCTTCATTACGAGGCAGCTGAAACGGTGGATGGATTTTAATTGTAATTTATTATCGTATTGCTGTGAAGTGCTTGATTGTGATATAACAGGTTAATCAAGCATACTGTGGTCATATATATATATATATATATATATATATATATATACATATATATATATTTGAAAATATTTACATGTAATGTTGTTGTTTCCCCCTCCAAAAAATGTAAAAGGTTTCTGATTAATTTAATTTCAATGTTTTTGTTTTTCTGAGCAAAAAATAAATATAAATTGTTCCCTGATTTACAGAAAGACACCCCCTAAACGTCATTCAGTGTAACAATTTTTTCAGGCATACTTACAACAAAAATCAATTTATGACATATTGAAAGAATGATTACTTTCACCCCAAATACTAATTAATTTTTTTTTTTCTTAATTTGACTCTATCATAGGTTTCGTCCTATCGTCAGTAAGAATTTTTTACTCATTTAAAACAAAATAACATTTGGTATGCAGCATTTTTCTTTTCTATATTTTAATATGTAATAGTCAGAATAAGCATGTTCATTTTTGAATGACAGTGTAACAATATTTCAACAAAATTGTGACATCTTGTTCTCCAAAACTTAGTAGAAAACTTATTGAGAGACTATTTACTCACTTAACTTACATTTAATGTGCTCTCTATGGACATAAAATCATTTTATTTTAAAAAGATTTTGATTTCGTTTTTCAAATTTATTTTTAAAACAGACATCACAACATTTGTGACGTACGTGCATGTTTGTGTATTTATATCAATATACGTAATACACAATATACGGCACATGCAATTTCATTTGACAGCATTAGAAATGTTATTACAATTATAAAATAAAATATTATTATAAAATATTATAATAAATATTTTAAAATATAACATATGAAGTTATTAAAATAAAGACTGCAAAACGCCAGAAGGTCATTAGTTAGTGATTTTTGTATTTGTATTTAGTTTTTATAAACAGATGATCCATTTAGAAAATACTTGAACTAGGTTAAGTTTGTCCCATTATGTCGTGTTATCATATGTAAGAACTAAGAGACTGTGGCTGGTGTGATATGAAATATCAGTTTTTTTATGTGTGCTTTTTTGTGACACAGGTATGGGGGGTTAGCAGTGATGACCGGACTGTGTATTTTCGTCATGGCGTGACAGGCACAGAGGTCACGGGCAGGTCATGGGTGGCAGTGTCAGCTCAGCTTGATGGCAGTAAAAGCACAAATCATTCCAGGTAGTTGAAAAAACACTGCACAGAGCTGTAATTCCTCAGCAAGTGCACTTCAGTTTGTTACACCTATAAACAGAGGTTAATAATTTTTAAGTAAACATATAAGAGCTGTGGAAGGTTATTAGTTCATTTTAAATTTAACCGCTCAGCATGTTCAGTTTTACACCCTATAAAGCCTAGTGCGTCATAATGAATACATTCATCTAAAGCCTCTAAATTATCAACATGACCAAAACCTTGCTAAAAGCGCTATAGAAATTAAAGTGATTGATTGATTGATATGTCTGGAAATCTGGAATCTCGAGGGTGCGAAAAAATCTAAATTAAAAGTTCAAATTTTCCAAATAAAGTTTTTAGCAATGCAAAAATTAAGTTTTTATTTTTTTACAGTTGGAAATGTACAACATATTGAAGATACATGGAACATGTTCTTTACTTAATATCCTCATGACTTTTGGCATAAAAGAAAAAAAACTAAACATTTTACCTGTACAATATATCGTTGGCAACTGCTACAAATGTAATACAATTATGTATTTATATATTTACACACACACCAGTACAGAAGATGCCATGTACAGTATTTGTTGTGATGTCTGGTCTATCCAGCAGTTGGCGTCTTGTCTGTCAGTGACAGTGTTATGAATGGCTCTGTGTGTTTCCCAGTGTCCATGTTCACAGTGATGCCAGTGTCTTTGCTGGTGAGGTCACCGCTCCTTCCCAGGGTTCAGTTCTGAGCTGTGATGACACGGACATCCCAAAGCCACGCGTCCCCAAGATCACGAGTGACAGCTTCATCTCCGCGCTGGTGTCTGATCGCTCCGCTCCAGCACACGACCCGCCCTCTGAGGGTCACTCCAGCGTACCAGAGGACAACCAGGTGTCGAGCCAAGAGTCAGATTCCTCCATCCTGAGCCCCAGCAGCCCGTCCGAGAGTAGTGAGACACCGTGGAGCAATGTTGACCTGGAGGAGATGAAGGGCTCGATTCCCAGCAGCGCCCGGAGCTCAGTGGCCACGTACCCCATTGAGCTGCAGCACAACACGTTAGTGCAGGAGGAAGTGCCGCCCTGGGCCTGGGTCACCGGTGGAGGATGTGACATCAGTTCCGGCTCACATGTCCACTTGTTTAACATCTCAGGTGCAGCAAAGTTTAAACAATCATTACTTACACATCTTCAACCACTACCATGTGTTTGAACTGAAGTGCAGCTTTGTTCAACTTCAAAAATAATAATAAAAAATTGAACATTTCTACCTTTTCTGCATGCTGTTTTATTACAGTTATTCTCTTTTCTCTCGGTTTATGTCAGATCCCGGGCCTCTCTCTCCATCCATTACACCTGCCCTCAGTGCTCTAGACACAGACACTCAGACAAGAGCAGCTCAGCAAGATAGAGACGCCTCTGTAGAGAAGGTAAATGCAGTGTGAGCAGGCCTTCATGCATCACACGAGAGGAAGAGTCATCTCAAACACTGATGTATGTGTATTTGTGTGTGTGTGTGTGTTTCAGTCTGTGCGTGTGACGAGAGGTTGTATGTGCTGGTGGAGGGACTGGACGCCCCATCAGTGGGAGGATGTTAGTGTGACGCTGGAGCAGGTCACCGGTGCTGGAGCTCAGACAGGAGACATCCTTTACCTCTACTACACACAAGACCAGGAGAAGGAGGTGCCTCTGTCAAAAATAAGTGCACTTTAGCATAATAGCACAAAGAGTACTTATTATGGAAATAATACACTTTTTAAAGAATATACTGAAGTGCAAACTGAATTAATTACTAATTATTACTGTATTATAGTTTAATAATACATTTAAAATATATATAAACTTTAAATGTAATATCAAGTAACACACTACTGTAAAAGTAGTCCTGTCAAATGATTAATCGTGATTATTTACATCTAGAATAAATGTTTTTGTTTACATAATACATGCATATATATATATATATACAGAAGTCAACATTCGAGGTGGATCAAAAACAATACCTATTCTTGTCTCAGGACAACTTTGATGAACTTTAATGATCCACTTCAAATGTTGACTACTATATATATATTTATATATTCTTTATATATATATATTTCTTTATATATAATTTTTTTTTAAATGTTTGTATATTACATATATTTATGTATAATTTAAATTATGTTGATATAAATATATATGTAAATATTGTAAATATTTTCTAAATGTATACTATATGTGTGTGTATTTATATGCTTATAATGAATATACACAGTACACACACACACACATATATATAATGTAAGCAAAAACATTTGTTTGCGATTAAACAAACAAGTGTGCTTCTTTAAAGCATGAAACATTCAAAATGTACTTCATATTAAAACATTTCATTAAGTTTGACATTTTTCATAAAACATCACACATGCCACTCACAGTCATGAGCGTGTTTCTCTTACAGTGCACTGATGTGGCCTACTATTTCATTGATATACAATATTCATTGTTTACAATCATTTTGTTTTCTGTAAGCGTTTACAATTTGAAGTACACTTCAACTGCATATTCAATACAGTTAAGCACACTTCTTTTTTACAGCAGTGTATCAGTGCAACAGTATCTCAACAGGTGCAAGTTGACTAAAATAGTGTGTGAAGCCATTAAAATGAATCTCAGTACAATTGAATGAATTGTGTCCAGTCTCAGACTGTATTAGTGTAAATAACTCCATGATTCTCCCAATGTGTGTATTAGTATCTGTATGCTGTGATAAAGGAGGTGACGGCCCTGGTGCCCGTCTTCAGAGACTCTCTGTACACTGTGGCAGTTTACACGCCAGCGAGAACCAAACAGAGACAACCCATTCTACTGGCTACTCCCTCTCAACAAGACTTCAACACCTGGGTAAACAGCGCATCTGATTAAAAGCATGTGACATAAAGCTTTACCCCAATACTTTCACGATCGTCTATATTCCTGCTGAGTTTGGGGTGTGTTTTTGACTGCACTGCAAAATGAGAGTGACAAGTGTTTCCTGTCTGTGTGTGACCGTTACAGCTGTCTCTGTTGAACGAGTCGTGTTGTGCGTCCAGGGCTCTCGGAGAGCATCCGTCCAAACAGGCTCTGTGGGCTGTGACGTGTAAAGGAGACGTCATGGTGCATGAGTCGTCACCCAGTCTGGAAGCCCCGGCGCAGTACTTACCCTGTGACCACATGTAAGAACGACCCCCCCATCCGTCTGTGTGACGGTCTAACTCTGATCTAAACCTAGTGAGCTGCTTCACTGTCTGCCGTCAGCATAGGACCTCCACATGACACATTTCCTTCAGATACAGCGGTGGGAAAACGTTTAGGCCACTAGTATTTTCGGTCATTTCATTCTTTTGCGGTAGTGTGTCCGTAGGAAATATCAGTTTACATTTACAAACACGAATTTAGCCGTTAATTGTAATAATTGAGTGAGATTTGTGTCTTGACAGCAGCCGGTGCTCCACACAGAGTTCAGTCTGTCTGGAATCACATGAAGAAACTGTGTCAATGTCTCCGAGACGCTTCAAGGAACCTTCCTGCAAAGCACTTGTTTAAAGACGCTGTAAAATGAGGATGCTCATTTATGCTGATTTATTAATTCTTTATTAATTAACTAAAGCAAATCAACATAAAGTGTGAGCATCCTTTGTGTTTAAAGCAGCTTCGGCCCTGGGTGCACTTGCACAGAACTTCGCAGAAAGGTTTGGTGAAGCAATGTACAGTATTGAGTCTGTTTCTTCAGATGATTCCAGACAGACTGATGATGATCCGATCAGATCTGTGTGGAGCACTGGCTGTTTTCAGACAAAAATCACTTGATCAGTACACTTCATTTAATTTAATTTTATTAATTTAAACAACTTATTTTTAGTCCTCTTTGCAAACTTAAGTTTGACTATATTTTCCAAGTATACTTCATTTAGTGAGTATAACATCTGTGAACTAGTGATATAAATGTAAGTGTACTACAAGTATACTTCTTAGGACTAAATTGTCCCACTTTCAGGTATAATTTAAAATGTACTTGATTTTTTTATCTCTGCTTTGTATGGCATATGCATTTTTAGATGTGCTTTTAGTTTACTTATGATATACTTCTAGCCCACGTTTACGGAAGTACACTTGAAAGTTTACTTTCGGTAAATATACTACTAAATCTATGTTATATACTGCAAGTGTGCATGTAAGTTTAGTATTAATATTTTCTTTTGCATTTTATTAGAAAAGCCCTCATGCGTGAAAAAGTACAAGTATAGGCCAAGTATACTTCTATGCTGTCAGTATACTTAAGTGTACTACTTAAGAGTTAAGCACACACATGAATTAACGTACTTGCGTGTAAGGATAACGGAACGGAACAATATTTGAAGTATTTTCACGCTACTGAAACAGTTATTGGTCCTAATATGCGTTTTGTAATGCACCGAAAATAACGATTACCTAAAACGGTGACGTTGACATCTAAAGTAACTGGCTTTATCGCAAGCCAAAAATAATGGTCAATGCATAAAAGGTTGTCCAGACAAGCATCACACTAGGTTTTTGACTGAGCTAATCTGGTGTTTCACAATTGAATCGTGCGTAAAGTCAGGCTTGCATGCCACAGAACTGTTTGATTTGGTTTCCTTTGGGCCGCTTGTGTGTGTGATTGTGTTGGGCATGCTTGTCATGTGTCTGTGCACACACTGTACCTGCTGTGGGCTCAGGTTCTGGCGTCAGGTTCCTGCTCATCTGCTCTGTGTGGAGTCTAACAGTCTGGGTGTTGTGTGGGGCATCGCTCACGATCACACCGCCTGGGTCTACACGGGGGGCGGCAGGGGACCATTGGCTCAGGGTAAACACGCACCCTGCTGCACTCCCTATCCCTCTCTCTAACTAGTTTTGACCCTGCGAGATGAACATATGCTGGTTTGGTCGCTGGTGTGCTGATGTTCAAGCAGACCGGCATCAAACCAGCATAAACCAGTCTAGACCAGAATGTAGTTCATGCTGAACTTTGAAGCAGGATGGGATATTTAGTATACACTGCCTAGGAAGCAATATGCTAGTACTGTATTGTTTGAATCTCACTCTTTTCAGGAAACGAAAACCTTAAGCAAGCAATAAGCGATGTGAGGAGTGTGTGCATCTACGAGAACCAGCGCTGGAACCCGATGACAGGATACACAGACAAGTGCGTGTCATTTCCCTGAGCTCTGCTGCTTGTTTGCTGCTCCTGCTGTAAATGCTCTGTGCTCCTCAGGGGTCTCCCCACAGACCGTCACATGTGGAGCGATGCTTCGGGTCAGAGAGAGTGTACCAAAGACAACACCAGCCCTCCCTCACCGCAGTGGACATGGGTACTCACCAAGACTGCACTATTGAGCAGCCTGTAGTATTTATAGTGCACTGTACCATTACATGGATAAGTTATTGTCTGCGACTGATATCTGCATCTCACTCACAGGTTTCTGATTGGGCTGTTGACTACAGTGTCCCGGGAGGGACAGATAAAGAGGGCTGGCAGTATGCTGCAGATTTCCCAGTGTATGTGGACTTCAAACGTATTAATAGAACAGTAGCTAGATATTTCTATCTCAATCTAATATATGCTTTTCCGTTCAGGACGTTTCATGGTTATAAGACGATGAAGGACTTTGTGCGACGCAGGCGGTGGGCTAGGTTAGTTCACGTGCTTTTGCATGCCCTGATTCTTTGATAGAAACATGTATACGTATTTTTTTATCTTGTTTCTTTCTCTTTTGGGGAAAAGCACCATAAAGGGTTAGTTCATCCCAAAATGAAAATTCTGTTATTAATTTGGCATCTTCAGAACACAAATGAAGATATTTTTGATGAAACCAGAGAGCTATCTGAATTCTCCCTAGACGGCAATACAACTGAAAAGATCCCAGATCCAGAAAGTAGCTCAACTTAAGTTTTGTGCAAATACTTTTTTTTGTGTGTGTGTGTGTGTGTGTGTGCAAATGCAGGTGTAAACAACCAAAGATTTCAAGAATTAGTAATTAATGACATCATTTTTCATTCTGGGGTGAAATAACGCTTTAACAGAGGCCCCTTTGTATTATGCTATATAAGAGTGTTTCTCTGTCACAGGAAGTGTAAGATCAACCTCACTGGCCCGTGGCTGAAGGTTCCTCCAATCGCTCTGACTGACGTCACCGTCTTGCCGTGTCTGGCCGAGTGCAGTCTGGAGCAGGTTCCTGTGTGGGCCATCAGTGAGAAGGGAGATGTGCTGTGCCGTCTGGGAGTCACCGCCAATAACCCTGCTGTGAGAACTACACCCTGTCACTATCCTGCACCAATCTCACAAAACAGGGCCACACGTGATCTTCAAAAATTCATTTTTGAATCAGGCACATCCTGAATGGTGCAAGTCCCAGAAAAATACAGACTGGTTCTATCAGACATCTATCTATCTATGACATGCAAATTGTAATTAATTACACCCCTTCACACCACATTATGTATAATATTTTAAATATATATAGCTAATATGTTGGTACTTTGGAATATGAGATGACCAGTAAATATGTAAGAGCAATGTTATGATGATATCCTCCTCTCAACTCTGTTCTCATATTGAGTTTGTGTGCATAGCCTATGGGATTTTCCTCTAACTCTCTGAAACCGCAGGGTAATTCCTGGCTTCATGTGGGAACAGACCAGCCCTTCAAGTCCATTTGCATAGGAGGAGGCCACCAGGTGTGGGCCATCGCCAGGGATGGTGCCGTCTTCTACCGGGGCTCTGTGTCTGCCCACAATCCAGCTGGTGAGACCACAGAGTCATCCTGATGGAAAGTGTGACGTCTTCAATTAGAAATGATCATGGGCGTTCTGGTTTCCCCATTTAAGCAACTTCCAGCTGTTGATAGATGTGATTCAGTGCATTGTGTAAGACAAGGGATTTTTAAGATAAATTAGACATCTTATTGTTAAAATAAGAACAAATTATGCAAGTAACAAGTATATATCTTTCAAAATAAGTTGAAGTTTGAAAAAGCTTTTGCGTGCTTATCTTTAGAAAAAGGCCTATAAAACGTATTATTATTTACATGTAGAAAACGAAAAAAGGCTCAATAAGATTCCTTTGATTTCTTAGGTGAGTGCTGGTATCATATACCATCTCCCCCGAAGCAGACGCTCAGGCAGGTGTCTGTGGGCAGGACCTCCGTTTATGCTGTGGATGAAAACAGTGAGACAGTTGTTCCCATTCACTTTTTTAAAATTTGGTTTATTTGTTTGAATCAAGCTGTACGGGGAATCACAGACTCTTAAGTGAACCCTTATCCGCGTTAGGAAGCGTGAAGAGACCGATACAGTAGAAGGGAGGATGCAGTGAACAAGCAGTAATCAATATGCCGTTGAGAACCTTGTAGACAGTAGATCTCTCTCCAATCGACTTTGAGCTCAGTTTGTATGCTTTTTGTAGGTAATCTGTGGTACAGGCAGGGTTTGACACCCAGCTATCCTCAGGGTTCTGCATGGGAACTCATCTCCAATAACGTGTGTAAGGTGTCTGTTGGACCACTGGACCAGGTTTGAAAACTTTTACTTCCCGTTAAAACCACTAATTATTTAAAAGGGTAGAGATTGCACATAAAACTGCGTATGATCGGATGCCAACCAGGGGTTGTTGCTCTTACTTTTTCTTTTAGACTACCTGCCAAATCACTCCCTTTTCATTAATCTGAATTAAAAGATATCTGCCATAACAAAATTATGGTGTGCCACATGGCTCAATGTTAGGCCCTTTGCCATTGATGCCGCACAGCTGTATGCTGGAAGCTTTAGTTTTCTCTTTTCACTAACATTTCATCCTGCATTTTTGTTATAACATTAATCTTTCCTTTACCCACTTTCTTTGGATCTCTCCTCCTGAGGTTGTGGCCGTAACGTTTTATCTGTCCAGGTTTGGATAATCGCTGATAAAGTGTCAGGTTATCCATCAGAGAACTCAGGAACGGTGTGCCACAGACTGGGAGTGAAGCCCATGCAGCCCAAAGGCCTGAGCTGGGACTTTGGCATTGGGGTGAGTTTTTTCACATCAAGTCCAATGCTAAATTGTTCTTTCCTTGACAGTCCACTTTAGATATTCTGCTAACTATAAGTACCTTTGTAAGTGTATGTCAACTAGCAGTCATATTAGTAGCAACAGTAGTAACACTATGGGTCCACAACATACTAACTTGAGTATATATATGTCAACTTATTCGAAAAGTCTGAGAGTTAGCAGACATGTAACTGTAGTTGAAGTTACTTATAGTAGAATATCTAAAGTGGACTATCAAAATAAAGTGCAACCAAAAAGGTTTAGAAGGCTAACTGATCCGATTGTCATACAAACAAAGAAATTGACCTAACGTTCAAATGTGAAAGAGCATAATTTCGGTACAATATTCAACAATATAACAGATATTTAGCCTGAGAGACATTTCTTCAACTTATGCACTACAGGGTGGATGGGAGCACCTGTCTGTGAGAGGGAACTCTATGGAGGCCCAGCGCGTGGTAGCTCGCAGTCCAATGCCCAGCCGCACACAGAGTCAGGTGAACGGGAATGTTGTGGGCTGCTAGATATAGTGCCCACCTACCACCACCACCATCATCATCACCACCTTCATCACGTCCCAGTTTGCTGTTCTTAACCCCCTTTCTGTCTCCGTGTCCTGTGCCCCTCCTACCAAATGTGACTTTATTTTTGAGTAACCAACATCACTTTTTTGAGTGTGACGTTTGATTACTGTACGTGTCTGATTTGAATCACCCGCTGTCTCTGTGTTTTAAGCATGTTATGTATTCTTATTGATGTATTTGGTTGTGTAACAAGTAGAGAACCCTTTTGCATTATTGGTTTGATTGTATTTTTTGAAGATTCTTATTTTATTTCAGTCCGCTTGCATTGTCAGAGACAACTTCCCTACTGTCATGCTGGGTTTATTTTCCAATAAAGATCTGTTGAAAAGCACGGATGTTTTTTTTGTTGCGAATTTAAGAAAAAGACATGTCTATGGAGTTCTACTGCAAACGCACACCACTGCTTGCTCCTGTAAATAAAAGCATCCGTAAAAACACGCATGGCGAAGAATTAAAACAAGACATAGAATTTCATTGCCATTTAATTCCATAATAAACAGAGCAATTAATTATAAACCATTCCTTCAATGATACCAGGCATGATCATCATCAATATGAAGTAAAAATATCACAATTTTTTTAAATTTACAAGTTATAATGACCTGCATTTCCCCATTTATTTCATCATTAATTTGTCTTTTTTCTATCACTTCTCACCCGTGATGTCACATTTTAGCTTTAAATTACAAAATCAGTCATCGTACCTCTTCGCATCGTTCCCAATTTACAGACAAAATTAAACATTTATATACAGGAGAACAATTCAACATTAAGTTACACTTTAAAGATGTGCAAGATTAAGCAAAGTATACTGTAGAATAAAACCCAAAGAATTTCCTTTCATAAAATTTCAAGTTGAACTGAAATCGAGTGCTGGTAACACAGATATTCAACATGTTTAAAACATAGAGATCACTGTACTGAATTACAAGGGGATGTTGACGCTATGCACTCGATTATTCTTCCAGCGACAACCTCTACAAATAATCGTCGTCTTGAGTGTATCACACCAAAATCAACGCTCTTCTTGCTGATTGCGCAGTTCCACCTCGATTTGATTTCTACTATATACATTAGTTTAACTCTCATTGACCACCCAAAGCATCATGAGCAGCAAGATTGGCAAATATAAATGATTTATACAACCTATGACGATTACCTTTCAGGTCCAATGAACAATACATGCGCACCAAAAAAAAAAAGAAAGAAAAAAAAGGGAAAGCTAAATCATTTCCCATCCCTTGAGTGTTCACAAGCTGCTCTTTAATGTAAACACAAGGGAACCAGAACTTTAAGGAGGTTCTTTGTTTTTTCTCAATGCTACAAGCAGCCATTACCTTTGGAAGTCCTGCGAGTTGCTATCTAGTCTCTGTAGTTCAATCTACCTCCAACAATGAGTGTCTGGGTCACATTTCAACCCAAAATCTAGAGGAAAAAATACATTTAGCAAAATATCAATATTAATATCATTTTCTTTCATATTTCAAATCATTAAAACAAAAACTACCATTATAATACAAACACTTTACAATGTAAATACGACATAACATGTGCATAATTCTCTTGAAAATAATGCCAACCTCCAATTTCTTTAAGCGAAATACAAGTTTTTGGGGTGAAATATGACCTGGATATGTTCTACTGAAATTTGGATTAGATGAAGGGCGTCCTCAGATGGGATGGGAGGGCTGTGAGGCACTGCAATGACCCAATCACTGAACCATCCCACAGCTATGAGCCTGTGTTTTCCTCATGGACAGACTGCAACGACAAAAACTGCTCACTACTTAAGACTTAGCATCTCATGGCTAAAACTTTCCAGCTGCCTGTGTCCTGACTTCTACGTCTTTAAATACCAAAACGTCACTGGAACTATGCTAGTTGTTGCTTGGGTGAAAGTGGTTTTTAAGTAGTCCAAACACTGTACAAAAATATCTGTGGAGACCCATGTTGCTTCTATTGGACACCATTACACGATCATATAAATAAGCTTGTCACACTAGATTCCACGTAAAAGACAAAATAAAATCCAGTGTGTTAAAATAAGAGGCAAGTATTTTACGATTTCAATTGCACAACTGAGTTCGAGTCTATTGGCTCATTAGTGTTTAACAGAGAGTCCTCTGGTTGAGTGATACATTTCATCGTAAAATGTGGACACTGTGAAGAAATGCATATAAGCAAAAGCAAAAAAAGAGAGGCAGGGCACTTGGGAAGCGCGTGGAGGTTTTCTAAAGCATGTGTGAAGCAAGGTTCCTGGGAATTGCACTGACATAAAACAGGAGATCATAGTTTATGGAAAACCAGAAGGCATCAGTCTAGTCCCCAAATGAATACCAATGCTTCTTGAGAAGCAACCAAAGCCTTCAAATCAAACACATCCATCGCCAATATTTATACGCATCCGGTAGGTTGTTTAATCCTTCTCTCCATCTTCACCGCTTCCTGAGAAAGAAAACGAGAAACAAGAGTTAGATTCTTGAGGTCCCAGTGTTTGAGCGTGGATGTTGGTGCCGAACTTACCGCCTTGCTCAATGTCGGAGTCTGTGAGGTGGGTGAGGGAGAAGCTGGCGATGCTGGCTGGGGAGATGGAGAAGCGCGAGTAGTTGGAGGGACTGTTCCAGCTCGGCTCCAGGGTGCGGTTTGCAGGGGGTGGGGAGAAATACTTAGAAGCTGCCGAGGTCCCAATGGGCCTACTGGCAGAATGATCACTGGCTGCCTTTGAAAGGAAATTGGGTTCTGGAGACGGGAAGTCATCGTCCCACTCAAATGCACCACCTGTGAAACCAAACGAAAGGTTTAAGGCTGTATTCAGTTTGAATTTCGCAAGCCAAGGTAAAAATTCAGCTTTTGGGGTTTTTAAATGAAAATAGTCTATATGCCTTAGACCAGGGACCATAGGTGCCATAGAATTGCGCATTGAGAGAATATTTTAAATTGTTCTCTGATATGTACATAGAAGGTATGTAGCTTAGGTTAGGGGGGAAATGCCCAGAAACGGTTTTACAGGTCCATTTACAACCCTAGAATTTGACCCTAGAATGAAACAGTCTGTTTT
>JAUCMU010000063.1:20809091-20827411 GCA_032275025.1 Enteromius treurensis
GAGCCAGTAAACTGCCCGATTGGTTCAGTTCTGGAATTCTTACAAATGAGACTCTCTGCGGGGATTGCTCATTCAACCCTTAAAGTGTATGTGGCGGCTATCTCGGCCTCTCATACTCCTATTGAGGATCGCTCAGTGGGCAGACACCCACTAGTGATTCGGTTTCTACGGGGCGCACTAAGGCTGAGGCCGGTGGTGCGCTCCAGGGTCCCAACATGGGACCTAGCGGTGGTCCTGGAAGCTCTTTCTAAACCTCCGTTTGAACCCTTAGATCAGGTTTCTGATCGTCTTTTAACCATCAAGGCAGTTTTCCTGATGGCACTTTCATCACTCAAGAGAGTTGGTGATCTACAGGCGTTATCAGTAGCGCCTGACTGTATTGACTTTGCACCCGGACTGGTGAAAGTGTTTCTCTTCCCGCGAGCGGGATACATTCCTAAAGTTCCCACGACTCCACCACAGCCCGTGGTTCTTCAGGCCTTTTGCCCTCCTCCTCCTCAGGAGACAGGCCAGGAGACACCTTACTGTATATGCCCAGTGCGAGCACTGGATATATACATCCGCACTTCTGCGGTATGGAGGAAGTCGGACCAGCTCTTTGTGTGCGTGGGTCCTCCCCGTAGGGGGTTGCCCGCATCTAAGCAGACGCTGAGCAGATGGATAGTGGATGCTATATTTATGGCTTATGACTCTGCAGGTCTCCCCTCGCCGATGGGAGTCAGAGCTCATTCCACCAGGGGGATTGCGGCTACAAAAGCCTACTTAGCAGGTGTCCCGGTTCCGGACATCTGCAAGGCAGCTGGTTGGTCCTCGCCCATAACCTTTGCGAGGTTTTATGGACTGGACCTTCCGGCGACTCCGGGTTCCGTGGTCCTTAGTTGTGCTGCTCCACACTAGGCAGGAACTTGTGGGTGTGGTGCTGTGGTACTGGTTTCCCAAAGCGTATTCACGCAGTGTCGAAGTTCCTGATAAGGAACGTCTCCGGGTTATGTATATAACCCTAGTTCCTTGAAGGAACGAGACACTGCGTTATAGCCACACCCACGGCATCCCCCGCCGAGCGCTTGCTTCATTCCAGAGCTGATGAGTAATGCGCTGCACCTGGGCTTTATAGCTCCGGGAGTCATGACGTCACCGTCTATGACGCCGGAGCCCTTATATGGATAGATTCACAGCTGTTTCAGAGGCGCGTTAACGCCGAGGCGTTTCCCAAAGCGTATTCACGCAGTGTCTCGTTCCTTCAATGAACTAGGGTTATATTCATAGACGTCAGAACACTCGTCCAAGCACTTGTAATTTCAAGACTGGACTATTCAATTTACTGAAGGGCCTTCTGGCAAGCACAACTAAAGCCAGATCAAATTTAAAGTTTTAACACTCACTTTTAGGACTACCACTGAAAAAAGTTACTCCATACTTCAACTCACTACTATAAATGAGTCAGCTCAAGTCACTGAATGACCTGACTTGGCTTGTTCCTTCACTCTCCAGAACTTTCACCTTCTCTGTTCCTCTTAGCTGGAATGAGCTGCCAATCTCAAACTGACCTGCTAAGACCATCACAAAAACACTTCTTCCACAAAAACTCTTAAACCTGCACACCCACACACACATATAACATTTTCCTCTGCTTTCCATTTCTTCTCTAGCTGGTTTCCTAATTAAGTTGTCTAAGGCTGCATTTACATTACATGGATCAAATTATCCAATTCCAGTTTTGTCCTCCCATGTGACATAGATCAGATATGACCCACGAATGTGTATCAGAAAAGAAGCAAGGATTCTGATATTCCCTGCTCAGTTTCACGCCTCTCTCCTATGTGGAATACCTACCTTGTGTCACGCTGCAGTCGTCGCGACTTCGCTTCTCAGCGGGACAGAAGAGGCACGGAGGCAGAGATATGAGCAAAATAAACATTTAATTAAACAGATCTACATGCGAAGAAACGGGGCCGCAAGCTCATATCACATCCGCGCGCAATTCAAGCACTCGCGCGCGATCACTCCTGCGCTGAGAAAGAAAACAAAGGAACGCTGACGAAAATGCAAAATCCAAGCGTGCAACACACAAGACATTACTTTAACAACTGACATTTGAACAAGACATGGGGCATGGTTTAAATACAAAGACTAATCAAGTTAAAAACAAAACACCTGGTATGCATGGCTGGCAGAGGATGAAACACTTATGGAAGGGCTGGAGTTACAGGTAAGGAAAAGCACTTGGGGAGAACGAAATGAAAAAAAAACAAAACACAGGAACACATGCCACAAGATTACACCATAAACAAAGGCACACACATGACGGTGTGACAGAGCCCCCCCCTTAGGAGCGGCTTCCAGACGCTCCAACTGAGAACATCGGAGGGTGGTGGAGTAGAGGCAAAACAGAACGTAGTGCATGGGGAGGGATAGGTGGGTGTCCGGGAGGTATACAGGGCAGAGTCTCAGGAGGCCTCCCGGACAATATGCAGTTCTGGATGGCTTGGGGCGGACCAGGCTCTTCTACGAGCCACTGCTGAGACGCCCACCAGGGCGGAGCAGAAGACAGAAGAATTCCCCTTCACGGCGGACCAGACAACGGAGACGTCCACCAGGGCGGAGAAGGATGATCTGGGGCTCATACTGGACTGAATTCGGGGCTGGGACCCGACTGGTGCGGACTAGGAACCGCAAGATTTTTGTATGACTCTCCAGGTCCTGAAACCGGAACTGGTTGAACAAGACATGGGGCATGGTTTAAATGCAAAGACTTTGAATTTTGAATCACAAACCTGCTCCAGCCAAGCAACTGCTATTGAGATGCATGAAAATGCTGTTTTCGTGTTATTATAGACCATAAAATTGTAAGTATACATAATTTTTCTAAGTGCCTAATCTGGTGTCAGTAAAGTGTTTAGAATCTTGATTCAATGCAAAACCCTAGTGGAGGCCACGCAAAAGGTCTGTGCAGAAGTGAGGTGGTTCAAATCCAAATAAAATAAGTGAAGCGATGTCCTAATTGTCTTCTGTCATATCATGTTTATTCTCTTTTTGTAGTTTTCGAAACTCTGTTTCAAAAACAGATCTTCAAACACAGATTTTGAGTGTTATAACTAGATAAGAGCGCAGTCACATTGCATTTGGAGGATTGGAGGCCTTCCTTTTTGAAAGTGCAACAAAGGCCTGTGTTTTTGAACGGTCTACATATAGATCTCTTACTGTTTGTCTGTTAAACAGATCTGTTCTGTTCATGCGTTCAGACGCCCAAATCCCATTCTACCTCATTAACTCAACACACTATGAATATTCATAGCTTCATTAACTACATGCAATGCTTGCTGTCAGCACTAGTACAATACAGTCACTGGTCTGAAAAATTCAGACAAAACAGTTGAAGTTCATTTTATACACTCTGATGTTGATTTTGTTCATGGCAGGCAACATAAAGCAAGCAAACAAACAAAACAAACAAACACGATCAGTCAGTTAATTGTGCGTACTGATTTTCTTAATTACTAAATAATTTGCACTAATGCTCATTATGCACCACCATGATTTTTAAACATGTTACTGATGCACCCTGATAACAGATGCTGTTTAGACAAGTATGATAGAGATTGCAGTAATTAAACATGAGACATGACTATGCATCTTCATGAATAATTCAGTGCGGTAATAAAGCAGACAGGCGGAGTGCATCAGACAACAACCAATCACCTGATTATGGATGTCCCATGTTTTCTCATTATAATAATCAACATGTGGAGAGTGCTTATCTTGTTGCTGTGGATGGTTATAACCTACAAAGTGGCCTTCCTTCTGAAACATGATGTAAGAGTGCACTTTACTGCATTCCATTATTCATGAAACCAGGAGAAGTGTATAAAAATACCCAGCAACCCTAGACTTCTGACAGTTTATGGTCTCATGAGGTTTTATTGTCACGGTTCCTCATGGCGTTTGTTGCATTGATTTTCATGCAGTGATCCTTTCAACAGGCATCAGCACCTGACACATGAACCTGAAGTAGGGCTGTCACAATATTAGATTTTTCACACCACGGTTATTGTGGCCAAAAGAATTCACGATATCGATATATTACGGTATTTAGCTCCCTATGAAATTACAAGAGACTAGGGTTGGGCGATGTCGACCAATTTTGGCATCGTACGATGTCTAATGTGAAACATCACAATGGACGATGGCATCGTCGTGGCTGTAGCTGGCTGGGTGGGGGGGTTTATTTGTAACTAAAACACCAAGCTCCACCCCACGACTGACAAAACAGTGTTCGTTTGAAGTGAGTGCTTTAAAATTTTGCGCGGATTTGATATGAGTTCGCTGCCCCGTTTCTTCGCATGTACATCTGTTTTCCTCTTGCCTAAATAATTTACTGCACTCGCCAGCATCAGTGGTGCGGTCTCTTATTAATGGCATAGTTTTGCCGCCATAGATTAAGCGTGTTTTTCGCGAGCTAGTTTTTGCTGCTGCGGCGGGACGGAGCATCGCAATGCCTGCTCAGCGTAGTGATGTCTATCGACCCAATCCTACAAGAGACTAAATCCGCTGTTAACAGGTTAATGTAAATGTAATGTAATGTAAAAGGGCATAATCTGCGCGAGGATAGACACGGAGGTGGGTAAAAATGTTGGTGATGTTGCCCCACTTCGCACCGATTCTGCACATTGGGTTGTCAGGCAGCGGTTGTCAATCCCAGTCCTCACGTACCCTCGCTATGCACATTTTGTATGTTTCCCTTATGTCTTCAAACGTTTGTTCTATTCAAATGGAAGTGCCGTGCGAAGTAGACATCAGGATATTCTGCCATAATTCTAGTTTGAAGCGAACCTTGAGACTACGGGAATCGTGCAGATCCATTTGCAGACATTTATTGGAGTCGGAGGTACAGGCAAAGTCAATCAGTGGCAAACATGACATCAGAGACAACGGCAAATAGAATAATCCAGGCGTAAGTCAGGCGATATGCAAACAGTATCCAGAGGGGCAAGACGGGAGCGAGAGTCCGGGAACAGGCGAGATCACAACGATGTATCCAGTACAGAGGAACACAGGGAACACACGGAGTAACACGGGAAAACACGGATGGCTAGACAACTGGGGAAAACACACGGAACATCCAAACATTGACCAGCGTCTAAACAGGAAATAAACGGGACTTTTATACAGACGTGCTAACAAGACTAAGGGGAGAAGCGAGTTAGTGGTCAAGGCAACAGACAAGGTGGGTGGAGACAACAATGAAACACTATGACAACGAATGAGATGGGCGGAGACATGAGTTCATTGAAACAAGTCCAGGCATGAAAATAGAGACAGAAACACAAAGAGTTCGTGGGGCGCTGGAGTGCCATCCGGAGAGCTGGGCTGGCACATCCAGCTAGATCATTTCAAGAACGATAAATAATAATAATAATAATAATAATAGGGCCGGGACTTTAACACGTTAATTTAGATTAATTAATTACACAAACAATAATGAGTTAAGCTTTTTAACGCATTTTAATCGCATTTACTGTATTTTTGCACGGCGGAACGTTTCTCACTGGATGAGTTTCGGCGGACCGATTATACTGGAGCACTAGCGTTTTAAGCAGGGCTCTCAAGTCCACGCATTCACCGTGAGACATTTCACACATTTCAGCCAGTTCACACACTCTCACGCCACACCTTGTATTTCTCACGCTAAAAAGTAAGAGATAATTATAACTTGTATAAACAATTAATAGACGAGGCGCAAGCATACGATGTGCCAGCTTGCCGTTCGTTACCAGGCAACATGGGCACGCACGCACACACGGAGTGGAATTTGAAAGCGCAATAATGACGAATGCGGTAGGTAATCCATTCATTATTTATTTTTATACTACGGGGCGTTGAATGCTTGAATCTGATTGGCTGACGAACGTTCTGAAGTGTGCAATTATTTTCAGGGAAACACACGGCGAACGTAGTTCCAGGCAGCTCTCTTGACTGCATTACAGTTACATATCACTTCGCATAGTTAACTGTAATAACTAGGGATGTCCCGATCGGCCGATCTATAATGCACGTTTTGTCAGTAAACACGGTCCTGTAATCAGCGATAAATGCAATCAGGTGCGTGATTTCACATTGAGCCGTATACACTACACACAGCCGTTGTTCACTAATGAACCATGTTCATTAGCAGCGTGGATTTGCGCAGCTCGTCAGTGAACAACGGCAGTGTGTAGTATATACGACTCAATGTCAAATCACGCACCTGATAGCATTTAGCGCTTATTACAGGACCGTGTTTACTGACAAAACGCGCAAACAGATCGGCCGATCGTGATCGGAGCATCCCTACATCATTGATACTAAAGTAAATTACAAGTAAAGGCGTCTTCAGAATAAAAAATGTTATTTTTGAGGCATGGTAAAATATTTACATTATTGAACTTTTTGTGACTTGCATGCACAAAAGACGTTTATATAATCATTTTCACAATCATACTCTAGTAGTTCTTAGTATCTTTTGCAGGATGGTGATAAAATGTACCAACCCAGCAATATGAGAGTGACAGTGTCAGTAAAAGAACCCTGTTGCTTTATTGGGATATGAGGGAATCGGAGAGCTACCTACTGCATTGAGTTATGTGGCTCATATCCTTCTCGGGCACAAGCAGCACACCCAAAATAGATCAAGAAAAACAGAAAATAAATCAAAGGGCAAGAATCAGCCCACTGACAGACACTGGCTGTGTAACTTATGACGGATGCTGGCCTAATTAAGGTGTTGGGAACAAATGAAGTAGTGAGGTACGCTGGAGTATCTGTGCTTTCATCAGACTTGTCCGGTCAGAATTTGAGATGCCATGTGTGGCTGTGAAACAAGATTCCACCACGACCAATTCAACTGCTTACACGAATGCAAGACAACATGATCTGGAGCGCTAGACAAGATGCTGAAGAATCAAAACAGATGTTTTCAAGTCTCTGGTATATCACTGAACGAATAAAAGATGAATAATGAACACCAAACACGATGAGAACGCTCATTTCATTGATGCCATAAACAAGCAATGCACTGCATTCCATCTTACGCTAAAAGGACTAACATCTGCTTTCCTTAACTTACAGCAGTTTCAAATTTTAGACGTACATTTGAAATTGTTCTATTGTGAATCCACAGCGTTTCCATTAACCAACATTTCGCGACGAAAACGATTTTTTTTCTTCTGCTATAAGCCATGGTGACGGATGTTGTTTGTTGACGTATACTGCAGCCGCTTCTGAAACGCAAGCCGTAACACACTACAGACATGTGAAGTGTGAATAAGGGCTTATCCAAGCATTAACGGCAACAAAAGCAGCCATGTATTAGATGTTTCTTGGAGATTATAGTACATTAAAGAATGATCATGTGACTTTTACGTACACCGGCTGACATGTAAACTTAACAGGCACAATTTGCACTATTTGAAGGGTAATGAAAAAGCAGCAATTGATAAAAAGAAGCAATGTTTTTCTTGAGCATCAAATCACATGACACTGAAAACTGGAGGGATGATGCTGAAACTCCAGCTGTGCATGACAGAAATAACTTTACATTTGAAAAAAATATATGTATTTGATAAAAGATTACACAAAACAGTAACTTACCAGTTCACAGTACTCAAAAACAAGCAGGAAAGGGATGGCTTCCACACACTGACCAAGACACTGCAGTATATTGGGATGCTGAAGAACCCTGTGAACGCACACAATTAATGAAAAACATTCATCTAGCCATATGGAACAGATTCCGCTCACTATAATAATGTGTATACTTTATAACAGCTTTAAAGACCATGATCTCCACTAGAAATGGTTTTCTGCCAAGTGTTAAATGTTTTTGCAAGTGTGTTTTTTTATTGTTTTCTCATTTTTCAAACAGAGTAAAAGTGGTAGCATGGCTGCGTTTGAAGGGTTAGGGGGGTTGTGAACCACCTCAGGTCAAAAAAAGAACCCATCTCTATGAAGTTCTCGGTCTAGATATGATGCAACTGCCACCCAGTCACAAGACAAACAAATCCCAATGGATAAACCCAAGTCACGCCCTGTATTATTTGGTTCTTGAAGGTGACATGCTTACAGTAGATGAAAACAACTATTGAATTAAACACTACTAAAATTACACACACAGCAATTTTAAGGATAAAGGCCTTCTTACCTGTATGGGTCCCCCTGCTGCAGGAACTCGTTCTGCTCTTTGGAGCTGGCGTTGGCCTTCAGCTCTTTGACAACCGCTCGGGCGACTCCAGGGTCCACATATATCTCACTGAGCAGAACCTGTCAGAAACAGACAAATGACTTTCATAATTGGCCAAATCCAAGTGATTCAGAAAGGAACCGAGTCCTTCCAGCAAGCGAGGCCTGTTAGGAATTATCGCAGCGCAGCAGGTGGCTCACATGAGGATGTTCCCCTGGCTCAGCTAAGCAGGAAAAAGCATCAGGAAACAAGGTTTTCCCTAAAGTCTTAATCTCGGTAAACACATCCACACACAGGCTGTGGGAGGACAGCTTGAGTGCCGTGTAATGCTCCCTTGTACACGTCAAACTCTGGCCCCTAAGGTCCCCCGGCATAGAGATGAGAGCAAGTACCAACAAGATCACGAGATGTGATTATTTAAGATGAATCCTCCAGAGAAATTGTACATTTGTCCTTGACAAATACTTCAATAATCACTGCTCTGCTTCCACACAGTGTATGTAACAAGACTCAAGTTTACCAATACACCTTCACATGTTCAGTGTACTGTGTAAATACAGGAAGACAAGCTCACCTTTCCAAACCAGCCGTTCCCGATCTCCTGAATGTAACTGAGAGAGTGTCGAGCCACGTGAGGGCCTGATGAGACGTCTAAATAAAAAAATTAAAAACTGTAAATACTTCGTTGCAAAAGTGTGCGTCTCTGTGTTAACGAATCAATGGCAGAGATGTGCAGTTTTGTTTACTAAAAGCGTGTGACGCTCGCGTAGTTTCAGCATCTGCCGCCTCAATGAGGACAGAAATACATAAACATCTTCAGAACTGCTCTGAGAGTCACTTCACATGCATTTTACCGTTTCACTTGAGTAAACCCGCATATCCAATACACACAGAAATGCAAAGGTATTTACAACAACCCGTCAAAATAAAAGTTTGGTTTAGACATTGTGCCCGAAATATATTACTATTATTTAGAATATTGTGTGTGATAGAACAAAACAATAATACAAGTTTATGTAAGAAATATTCAGACAATATTTATCTTTAATTTTAATAGTAAATCCTCTTAATTTACCAAAAAATTAAATGTATACATTTCATTAATAAAAAGACAACTACATTTGGATTAAACTTGTTTTGTTTTTCATACTTTTATTATTTGTGGAAAAACTTAAAACACCAGTTAAAATAAGTAAAGAATGGCATTGATTTTTGTACATTTTATTTTAGTTTGAATTCATTTTTTAAAAAGTGTGTTTTTTAAAGCTTTTGTGTTTTGCTTTAGTACCAAAATTGGTACAGAGAACTATGAATTTTCCCTGGTATCAATACCGAATACAGAACACTACAGGGCAGTGTTTATTACCTCATGATCTGCCTTAAACGCACTACACCACAACACACAGTTGACATTAACTCTTAAGAGCACTGATTTTTACCCTTACTGTTTTCTATTCTCACTAGAGATATATCAGGCTGTCAAGTTAACTATCAGTATCATGCATCCTGAAACTACGGCCTTCACACCCCGATGGTACTTCTGAATAATCATGTTGAGCGCAAAAAAATGCATACTTAAATATTTTTTTAAAAACTGCAATGTTTTCACGTTTTATACCTACAATATACACTACATAAGATTTTTTTATGTTTTTTTTTTTTTTTAAAGATGTCTCTTCTGCACACCAAGCTTGCATTTTTTTGCACAAAAAGCAAAAGCAGTCATATTTTGAAAAATTAAGTGTTCTTTAAAATAACTGCTTTTACAATGTAATGTACTCCAAAATTAAGCAAGGATTCTTTAAATTGATCAAAAGATGATAAAGACAATTTATTACAAAAAGATTTATATTTAAATACAGGCTCGGTGAACAGATGGGAAAAAAACATTCAAAATCTTACTGTTCAAAAACCATTGGCTGCAAGTGTATACTGATTTTTGTATAAGGCTTTTTTTTTTGGACATTTGCAATGCGACAAGCGACATATATATGAACTTTCTATTAATCTAAAAATATCTTCCATAAAAGCATAACTCTTTTCAAAATTCCTAATATTAATGCTTCTTCAGCAGCTAATCTGGATATTTGAATGATTTCTGAAAGATCATGTGAAAATTCAACTTGGCATCAAGAAAATAAATTGGCATAAATGACACTTTACATAGAAAACAGTTATTTTAAATGCTAATTATATTTCACTATATTTCTGTTATTTTCAAAATCAAATAAATGCAACCTTAGTGAGCATAACTAATAGCTTTTGTTCTTTCATCTTGCAGACCCCTTTGTGCTTTGTACTCTCTGCAAATGATTGCATTTGCAGATGTGCTGAGAGGACAAGGCAGATGTTTCTGACCTGTTATCCGGGGCAGCTGGAGGTGAGGGGGTCCAGGGAGGGGCACAGTTGGAACAGCGAGTGTGTAAACCTCTGCAGGCGACTGCATAGAGGGGGTGTCCTCCGCCGGGGGCGTGAAATCAACCTCATCCTCAAAGTGGTCTTCAAACTCCTGACACGTGTCAAATCACATTTGAAATGAATACCAGTCACAATCGAGAGCTAATGTTCAAGAGCTTTAACAGACAGGATTTGCTACTTTATTTCACTCACCTTAAAGTTGATCTCTTGCTCTTTGCAGCAGGAAGCACAGTTGAGCAGCAGTATCACAAGGGCCACCAACACAGCCAGAGACAGCAGCAGCGAGACGGTCAGGGAGAAATCCACATACCCAGCAGCCTCTGCAGAACACAAACACCTGATTAAAGCTCAGTGTGTTACGCAGTGGATGGACGTTAACGGAAAGATGATCTTTCACAAGGAATCCCTTGTGTAGCAAGCAGGATTATTTGAAACGAGAGAGACCACGCACTCATTTAATCATTCCTCTGCTTCGGGACACTGATCTGCTCCGGTTTCTAGAGCAACAGCACAGCAGGTTCCCATCAAGAGAGGCTAAAAGCCTACTTAACACCAACTGATCATAATGGGAGTCGTTTAGTTATGACACATCTCGCTACAATACACACATCTGATCTAGACATGTGGAGGCGGTTTAAAGTTGCAATTAAGACTGTGAGACTTTTTCTGTGACATAAATTGTGATATATATTTTGAAAGCTATATTTTTTTTTTTTTTACTAAATCTTGCACAGGAAGTCTGAAATTTTCGTATATTCATGTTTTTTTTGGTACTCGTCATCCTTTCCTATAAAACTTAAAAGAAAGAAAATCGAACCTTATCTGAGTGATTTTTCGTGACAGATCCTGGCACTGTGTTCATTTGGACATGTGCAGCTCCTAAAACAGTGTTTCACAGCTTTTATCATTTGCATCACATGAAGTCATATCCTAATATTGTTAAATTCTGATTTATTGCAAAGTGTTGCAAGTCGGCTGCATTGGTTTAGAATTAAAACCAAGTCTGTTCAAACATTTTGCAATTTCAAATTTTAGAAAATATATTCCTTGTACTAGAGATGAATGATTTTGTGCTCTGGACGGGTCCAACAGCAGTTCAGATATATCAAGTGTTGAAAGGCTAGATGTGCTTCAGCACCTGTTCTGTCACTACAGCACTATTAACACCGCTCTCCATTCGTCGCATCAAAACAAAACAACCATCTGGGGTTCAGAACAGCAGGCAGCATAATTGGTGGCGGGAGAGGTCAGTAACACAGATCTCAGATCAGATGAGTTAGGCCGCCAGCGTGTTTGGCGTGTTGCTAACCCAGTAGTTTGTCTTGCACAATTAGCTGACAAGAATGCGTATGTATGGATAACATGCTAAGACCGATCTTTCACCAGTGGCTGGCATGATCTCCCGTAATAGTAATAAATGTGGCATCAGTAATCCCGCAGGCCACACGCTTAGCCACGAAACTTGAGGAGCAAAGACGGAGCTATTTTGAACACTTACTCATAAAAGGTGTTTGGAAGTGCACTCAAGAGTAACCTTCGTTACTCTGATTTAAACTTCAACAATAGCATTAGATTTTGTAAAAGATGGCTTAATCATTTTTAAATATATTTACTTTCGAAGTCTCGTTAAATTCCCTCTCTCTGTGATCAGCAGTAAATCTCCATCTGAAGGCCAGAGTGTACTCTCAAGGGGTATCTCCAAAAAATACCCTGAAGACCAAACCCTGGAAACGTCTATAGCTGCAGCTGAATAAACAGAAGATTTAAATGCTTTCATTGATTCAACATGACTAATGAACACACGACTAAAAACGTGATTAAACGCGCAGACGGTCGTGATTAACCGTACAGCTCTAACGTGTGTGTATATTAATACAATCGTTCGACAGCACTAATTTACAAAAAGCTTGTCAGCATGAGCCTTTATGCAAAATGAAAATCTTTGCATGAATTTGAATGATTTACACATAAAGACAAAAACTTAAGATGCAAGTTATACATTGAGAAAAACAGCAGGTCTCAAATGCATTAAAAAACACATGCATCCAACAGAAAAACGCCAAAGTCATGTGCACGAATATGGTTCTTTACCACTGGTCTGGCATGCATAAGGCTGCATTTGTAGTCGTTTTTGCAAATTTATGTGAACCGGGCTTGTTTTGACAATGTTGTCATCTGTATGTAAAAATCGCAAAGGAAAAACTTTTCTGTTTTCAGCACATCATTGTCGGGTAAACGTGCCCTTTGACTGAAACACCTGAACCCTTCAGAGCAGACAAATGACAATTTGATCTAACATTGCAATTACAACGAGAGCTCTGGGATGTACATGAGAGACCTGTTGCTAGGCAGCCTCGAGAGACAAGACCCAGGCAAGTTAGTTCAATACAATACAAACACCAAGTAATCAGTGACAACTGATAGTGTGGGGGTGGGGGGGGAACCAAGATTTTAAATGTCGCTTCCAGAACTAACACATTTTTAGATGATTAAGCTTTTTTTGCAATCTTATCAAGTAATCCACTTACCGAAAATCTTGGAACTGCTGTTGAGTTACCAAAACGTAATTTTGCAAAACATGTCCAATGATTAGACATTTATTTCAAAAGACAAAGCATGTCATGAAAGCCCAAACTATATAGATTAGATTTGACAAACTATACAAATAGTAGTACACTTATCAATATTCGAGTCATTACATTACAACATCAAAGAACATGTCATCAACCCACAAACAGGAGAACGCGTCTTGCTACTTTGACGCCAGTCTATTTGAGACATTAATATGTCTCCAGTTGATAATACTTCTTTCATTAAAAACCAGCTTTCACTAAACGTGTTAAACTGAGGATATCCATCAAATGCCACAAGTTCTGCAATGACCTATGTGTTCCTTATACACAATGAAAACGTAGGAGATTTCTGTCCTAATTTCAAAACTTGCACATACTATTCAAACTGTCTTAAGCTACAGTGACTGAAGGAACTAAAGGGTTAATCAAGAGCTTCATCGAAGGTACAGTAGCTCATTCATCCAATTGCGCAGAAAGGAGGTCAGAGGTTTATTTATTAATAAAAAACGGTGTCTCATTTAAGTTACCAGTTTCAGACATGCAGAATGTGCCAACCCTGAGTGAGAGCACAACATTACTTATTTCCTAAGTTGAGGGTAAATCAATAACAATGCTGCATCATGTGTTCAGACTGAATGGCTGAAAGCATCTGTGACCGAGCGAGAACAAAAGGCGGCAGACTTCCAGCTCAGTAGGTTATGAGGGGTTGAGAGATGTGTTGATCATTACTGCGGTCGGACTGAACCCCTGCTCCTCTGATGAGTGACGAGCGGTGGGCAGCAGCACAATCGCCTCCCCGTTTGTTCTTCTTATCTGAGTCATGAGTTTATATCATGACTTGGCAAGCCGCACAAATTATTCAACTGCTTCTCAGGCCAATAAACACCAAGCTGTCAGCTCTTATTTCAGCTCTCTTGCATAATGAAGTGATGTCCCCTCACACAGAAGTGGAGATGACCCAATTGGATGGGGTGTTGCTGTCTCGATTTGGCATACCCGTGGACAGATTCAGGTGGAATTTTAAACTGTCCACTTGCTATTCAACGAACTGCTCCATTACTGAGACTTCTGTTAGCTTTGAGGGCGTTGAAATCTAGTGCAAACTGACAAATTAGATAGAATTCACAGCCTTTCTTTTCCAGACACATAAAATACAGATGACTTTTGCAAACACAGACATATTGAAATTTGCATCAATCGAATGCTCTCTAGAACAAGGAAGTGCACCAAAAAGAGGTCCCAGGACATTCATGTAGTAGGCGAGTGGGTGGCAAGTAGACGGAGCTTCACTGCATTCCCGGTCTTGTCAGGCTCATTGGAAAAACATGCCTGCAAAATAATATTCTGTTGCTTCTTGCATGTATGATACTTTAAAAGTTATGTTGGTCGTTAGACACTTGGTGAATGGTACTAAATGTTAACGCTGTATTGTGTTTGAAAGTACCACCTCACTCGTGTCAAGCTTACGATTAAATATCACATTTGGAATAACCAATGAAATCAAAACAAGCCTGTCCTTGCAATCCTAATTTGTATGAAAAGGAATAAAAGGCGGCGGCATTTTAGCGTCACTAGTAGTGTTTGTTACATCTGGAATGTGCTGGGAATGTTATGTATGGTACATTTTTGTTTTGCATTAATGTAGGTTGTGGGGGCACGTTTTTCCAATGAGCCTGGGTTGGTCTAAACAGATGAAAATTAAAGGCTACACTTCACATGCAATGTGGTCATGTGCACATCTGACTACCTCGGTCTGTAGTTTCAGTAATCTGATCACAAGGCCTCATTTACACCTGTATTTGTCGCTGACAACTTGCAAAACAGATGTTCATGCTAGGTCCTGCATTAATTATTACTAATATAGCCTTACATTGATGATTTGGGGTTTACACTGTATTGTTCAAAACTAATGACACACATCCTACTGGCTGACTGTCGGTGTACTAAAAATAAAATGCTGTGTGGGTGAACTTCAGCAAATGGTAAAAGGACCTCATACACTACAACATTTGCGAGATTATAAGGATTATGACTCACAATCTCGGCTACAATGCCACAACTAAAGCCATCAAAGCAACAATTTTGGAGTAAATCCACAAACCTTATGCATAGCCAAACACATTTTTGTGCAGACCTCGATTACATGCAGTAGCAGCTCAGCTTATACTAATTGAGCCTATTTAATTGTTGACTAACTTCACATTGTTAACAAACAAGTGACTGTCATATTATGCACATTATCCTAACTAGCCAGCTATTTGTGCCAACCCACTGAATAATTGATTTCCACAAAGTGCAGTTTTGCATACAGGTTAGAGTTAGTCTGTCCATTTGAATCACTCAACTGGCCGTAAAGGATTAGTAACGCTGTGACAGGTGCTTTCATTAGTTAAAATGATTGTCTGAATGGTTTAAGCACTGCTGCTAGATTGCTCATAGTGTTATTGGATAATGACAGAATCATTCTGCAATGGCACAACTGAAAATAAACAATGCTGATTAAGTCCCATTTTGTGATGAAGTCACTTTTTTTTGGACAACACCCCAGAAAGTCGGGAACAGGGCGTTTGAGCTTCCTGACTTTAAAGTCTTTTGCTGTAAAATTGTGTCATACGAGCAAGCTGAAACACAGCCAAGTCTACTATCAATAGCACTCTTTCCACATTTAGCTTATCTGCAAGGAACAATGTGAAGATGCAGCGAGGGTGAGAAGCGAAAGACGGCACACTTACACTTTACACAGATGACCAAAAAAAAAAGGCTAACAAGGCAGAGTCAAATAGATAAGACAACTTGAATAGTGATGTAAACGTACATCAATGCACTGAAATCAAGTGATCTGGCACAAAAAAGTATTCATTTAGGGCTGAAGCGAGTCCTTAATTGGTTTTAAATTTCATGTCACGTTTTTTCGCAATGAGCGAAAGCGGAGGCGTAGACTAATGCGGGCTGCGTAACGAAAGGGAGCAATGGCGATGAGCAAAGAGACCCAATGAGCAGGAGAAACAAAAAAAAAATGTGCAAGGTTTGGGATCATTTCAAACCAAGAAGTAAAGAGAACGCTGTAGCGTGTGTCCATTACAAGATCGAACTAGCATGCCACAACAGAAAACATCCACTCTACTCAGAGACTGGAGGAGGACTGTCACCCGAGAACAGGTCAATTTAATGTAACGTTAAATCTATGTGATAGTTAATCGAGATGGGAGCTGTTAAATAATGTACGTTAATTATGTAAGGGATAAACCACAACGGATGTGGAGGGACCGTTACACTACCGGAATATTTAACCGCTTATACTCAAAGGAATGAATTTACTTTCAAAAACGCTGTGAATGGCTTTTAGGATTAAATATGCGTAATACTTTTTCAATAACATAGCTTGGATGAAAACTTGATCCTTTAGTTTGAATACTGAACGTTAGAAAAATGTCTAATGTGCTCAATACAACAGGCCCATTTTAGTTAAAACGCAAGATTCTGTAGAATAAATAGTTGCACTGTTTACTGCACTTTGTTATTCTTCTGTTATTTTTCATAGTTCACTTCCATGTTGAAAAATAAGGTGGATAATACAATAAAATCCAATGTTCATGTGAATATTTTTGCTTTTTTCAGCGCTCTCGAATGATTCATTGTGATTAATCACACCCAAAAACAAATGTTTGTTTACCTAATAGATGCGTGTATACTGTGAACACACACACACACACACACGACCTACTGGATAGGGAGTTGGACTTGTAACCCAAAGGTTGCGGGTTCGAGTCCCCGGTCTGGGAGGGATTGTCGGTGGAGAGAGTGAATAACCAGCGCTCCCTCCTCCTTCCATACCTGACTGAGGTGAGACCCTTGAGCAAGGCACCGTTCCCCCAACTGTGTGTGTAAGCACTTGGATGGGTTAAATGCATGCCATATGTCACCTCCTTTCCTTTCCTTTATATACACACAAGTCAGCATTTGAAGTGGATTATAAAAAGGTTAATCAAAGTTTTTGATAAACTTCAAATGTTGAATTCGTCATGTCAGCTCATTTTTAAAATGTCATATGTAAATCATAATTGTCATGCCAAAAATATGTAAAGAAAGATTCATACAGAATCAAGACCAAATTTCAGATTTCTTAATGCCCTGCATCATCTAAAAGAATCCTAATCAAATCATAGTCAGAGTAAATATTTACAGCCCAGCCGCACCTGCCTGAATGTTTCAAAGACCCTGGATACATAGGCTATAACAAAACCAAAGAGTGAGAAGACTACATCTGGGTCAGAGCTATTAGTCAGCTCAGACTTCCCTCACTACATCATCATCTTGAGTACTTACTAATTAACCAGACCATTTGCTTACAGAAAGACAAATGGCCCAAGTGGGCTTGTAGAAAGCAGTCTTGAAGATAAAACTCATTCTGTATAGATGGTTCGTGTGATCATCAAACACCATTATAAAGTGCTTGTAATTACTAGGTCATCTTTTTGAAAGACCTTTTAAACAAGTAAATCATTCACAACTGATAAGAGTGGTATGCCTTGGTTTACACGTTGATTTACTGTATGTAAGTCATGTGACCTGTTATAAGGAAGTATTCCTACCCACCTTTGTCCGAATAAGTCTATTGCGTTTTAAATAATGACACTTACTGTTTGGGGAACTTGGAGTCAAAATGACAGAAATTATTATTTTAAACAATAAGGTTATTATTCCAACGAATAAATCCTTATCTGACCGAATGAGCTGCAAAATTCCTCTATTTTTAATCGTCAGGAAAGTAATGCAACACTTGGTATTTTAACGCGACATTGTTATCACAAGAATATGCTCTTTTCAGTCAGCTAGCTGTGTTTTCAGCTTTTTATTATTATTATTTTTATTATTGCAGTAACAATTTGGAGAACACAACAGAAATTGTGTGCTTTCAATAACACATATCCTACATTTACAGATAAGAAACATTTTTCATTTATGCAGGAAAATATTGTCTTTAATTAAAGGTGCCATAGAATGCATTGAGACAATATTTTAAATTGTTCTCTGATATGTACATAGAAGCTATGTAGCTTAAGTTAGGGGGGACATGGCCAGAACCGGTTTTACAGGTCCATTTACAACCCTAG
>JAUCMU010000063.1:20827511-20848995 GCA_032275025.1 Enteromius treurensis
CTGTTCCATGGGTGTTCCCATATGTAACGTCGAAGTGATTCGACTGAAAGGGTAACGTCTAGGTTACGAACGTAACCTAGACGTTTTTGAACAAACCGAAGTAAGTGAGTATTTCAGCAATGGGATGGTCTAGCATCTAAAATGTTATGTTTTATTCAAAGTGCCCCTATTATGGGTAATGAAAAGTCTATATTTTGGTATTAGGTTACCTAAACAGTTTGGCATGTGTGCAAGGTCAAAAAACACTTTCATTTTATGTTTGTTCAATGGTTTTTTTCAAACCTCTCCAGTGATTGGTTGATTTTATTATAAGCACTGTCAGCATTTGGTTCCTTACTTTTAAATCATCATGTTATCAGAAATGCAGAAATTAACTTTAAACCCTTTAGCCGTTGATCAAAGTCCAAAGTCCAGATTCAGATGTCAGCACTGGCTGCAAATTTGCCATGAGGTTCATTGTTGAACATTTCACGCAGATCCTTTGAGACCTTGTGGAAACTTTTATAACCTCATTAGTGGATGTCGCACTCTGGTGGCTAGCCATCTCCATGTGGTTTTGTGGAAAACAGGAAGTAAAACAAGAAGTGTCCACCACAAATGGTGACTCCTTCCTCTCTGAAAGAATTATGAGACCCACAGATGGGGGCAGGTGATTAAAATATCAAGTTGGCTTTTCCCATGCCAGAGCTTGTGCAAGTTATGTGCATTTGATGAAGTAATTTTAAATGCACATTAGTAAGTAAACTGAAGTAAATTGCACAAACAAAATGACGACCCTAAGCGAAACATGGTATTGTCTACAACCCAGTGGGCATTAAAATAGAAATCTAAATTTGGTATGACAGGAAGATTATTTTTCTTCAATTCATGTTGTTAAACAATATAGATAAACAGATGACTTTCTTAGAGCATTGGGGAAATTTGAGCATTATGGAAAATACTGTATTCACAATTATCTGTAAATAGAAGTTAATTATTAAATGAAATGTACTACTCATTCTGACCTTTACCATAGATCTGTACTTAATACCATCAAATGTTTCTGTAAATAGCTCATATGCAGTGTGTTTGATAGGATGTTTGTTAATGATCATTTCAAATGAAAAATAAAATCTTTAGGATTAAAATTATAATAAATAAATAAATAAATCTTAGCAAATAATTATAAATGTATTAAATGTATCAAGTAAATAATTAATATGTAAACCTAAGAAGCAAAAACCTCTAAGTCCCTCTGAGAGATTGTTCTTTTAAATTATCTTTTTTTAAATGATGCTGCTATGAAAACAACATTGGATTTTGAAAATTAGGGATTCATTAATTGAAATTTGTTTAGTCCAGAAATACTTATTTAAATATATACATGTAATTATTATGCCCTATATTGTGTTACTGTGCAGGTAATGGTTATATTTTAAAATTGGCATGTAATCACTGATGCACAAAATTCCGCACAAGGATTTTTGTGTATGCACGTTCATTTTTTGTGTTACTGCACAAAATATTTCTAGCCCTGTAGCCTGTGGTCCTCACCATGTCATAGTTTTGTAAGCCAAGATTGTGACATCTTTTTGTCCTGGGGACTAAGAGGCTCTGTGCATGTTCATTCTAGTTTGTTAAAAAAGGAAAAATGTAGTGTGTCATGTGAGTTGAGTGAACCGGATATCTGGCCATTAAAGATGTCAGTACTGCTTGTTTTTGCCTTGTGGTTGTGGATGCAGTACAAACTCCAAATAAACACTCCACAAAGCAGACTTAAATACACATGCCAGCTGGTTATGTTTTTTAGTTTAAGTAATGCAGAGTCACAGGCACGGAAGAAAGTTCAACAAATCCTTAAGGGCATAGTTCACCCAGAAATGTATAGTGCACTTAATTATATTTACTTACCCCAAGTTGTTCCAAATTATGATGTTCTTTTTGCTACAAATGATACAATTTTACATTTTTTCCTTTTCGTATTTTCTACTATTATCTGCTTTGTATGGAGCCCCTTAAGTGGCAAAAATTTAGTGTAGGAGGAAAAATAATTTTGTGTTCCCTTGCAAAACTTAGACAGTCTCACATGTATCAAGAACACACAAGAGAGTCGCGAGAGAACACATGTATTGCAAGAGAATGTAAAACGTTTGTGAGAGGACGTAAACATTTTTGTGAGAGAATGCAAGGTTTCTCAGGGGAATGCAAAATTTTGCAATAGAACACAAAATATTTGAAAAACGTGTTTTTCTCCCACCCTGAATTTTTCCTCCACTGTGTCCCTTAAGGGGCTCCGTAGCTTTGAGATCCACAAAAGAAAATAAGAATTACATTAGGGTGAATTAATAATGACGTGTATATTTGTTTCATTTTTCATCCCTTTCCCTTTCTCCAACAATAAATACATTTTCCATATTGGTGCGTCATTTAATGCCTTGATTATTTGTGCTGCACCTACAGAATTAGAGTGTGATTAAGTTTGAAGCAACTGTTACATTGTGTTGTTTTAAATGTTATTGAATAAAGACCATTCTATTTAATGCTTGGTTTTTTTTTAATTTTAGGTCTTACTGCATTGCTGTCTTCTCTGTTTTAGTTTGCGGCCAATTGACGTTGAGTTTATGAGACACCTAAGTAAAGTGGTGAACATCGTTCCTGTTATCGCCAAGGCAGACACACTTACCCTGGAGGAGAGAGACTTCTTCAAAAAGAAGGTAAGCAATTGATCTCTTTTATACAATCTATCGATTCCTCATTTTGCAAAATTCTTTTTCATCCTCTGTATCAGTCACCCAAGGTCATAATAGACTAGCATTTTTTCCAGTAATCTGAAGATAGTTAGCCTCACCAATCCAGAGGCTACACCAGTTGAACAATTATTTATTTTTTCAAATATTTAACCTTTTATTTTTGTGAAATCCTGTCATTTCAATACAAATCAATGCGATTGGGAATTTTGCAAGAAACCAAAAGTTTTCCCATGTAAACAGAAGTTGGTCATGCGGATTGGCTGCGTTGACCAACTGAAAACTGTTTGGTATGAAAGTGATTTCTGTGTGAGCGTTTTTTTTTACTTTTAGAAGTCATTTCTAAAAGCACCCAGAATTTGTAGAATCAATTTGGGAAAATGCCTCTAATCCTGCTTGGGCATTTTTAATTATGTCTTGGATCTGGTTGAATAATTTTTTGTTAAATCTTTTTTGGGTTCATGGACCGGTGAGGCACTTAAGTTATATCTTGGCAGAACATCACAGGCTGGTAGAGGAGGTTCACAAGATAGATCCAGCAGTGGGAAGCTGGAGTTGGTACATGGAGGTTAGACATAAAAAAGCAGCACAAAGATATGTTAACTGATGACTTACCCCTTTAATGTACATCAATAACAGACTGTACAGCAGTAAGAAGAGATCAAGCCTGCACATTTCAAGCTCTTTTTATGTTAATTTTCACAGTAGTAATTGAAGCATTTAGTAATTGAAGTCCAGCGTGAACGATGGAGCGATTAGGGATTCAACCTTATATGTTTGAGCCAGTATCAGACGAAGATGCCGATTTTGTAGAACAACCTGTTGTTCTGAGATTGCACATCGACCCTTCTGAATGGTAAGTTATGGGCGGGTATATGCAAATGTGGTGAGCGTAACTATTACGCCTCTAGACTGTTATGTAACAGTCTGTGTTGTGTTGGAATTTGACCGTTTTTCAGTCGTCTTTTGCAAACACTTGATTTCTATAAGAAGTAAGAAACGATGGTGTTTGAGACTCACAGTATGTTATGTCCATGTACTGAACTGTTATTATTCAACAATGCCAAGATAAATTCAGTTTTCCATTCTATGGCACCTTTAACTGTTATCTATCATACCTGATTTTTTACATTTTAACTAAAGCTTAACCCATAACTTGTGCACAGCATTATGGGGAGTCTGAAAAAGAGAAAAAGATGGACACCTGACCTGGCGAAACCACAAAAAAACAAACAAAAAAATCAGATTGTAAATAAAGAACGGGTTAAATTTTCTGTAGTTTAAACAAAAGTGTATGGCACAAACACCCCCAATGTCATGGGTTTTATTCCAATCAATGCATGAAGTGATAAAGTGTATACCTTTAATGAAATGTAAATTGCTTTTGATAAAAGCGGCTGCAAAATGCATAAATATATGGTGTGTCAGGTGTTTGATGACCGTATCACGTACTCACCACATCTGCTTGCAAAACCTCTCACAGTGACTCATACATGGATCATCCTGAAGGCCAACACAAAGGTCTAAGATTTCCCTATTAAACAACACTCACCACTGACTCATTAAAGATGAAAAATTTAACACAGACGCATGACCAGTCAGTATATGAATGAATTCCCAGCTCCAAAACAATGGTAATTGGATTAGTGCTTTTTTGCGGATAGTTTTGGTCACTGTCAGGTCAGCGCGGTTTGTTTGCAGACAGGTCAGCTGTCATCTCGCCTACTGACAGCATAACAAAAGACTACCATGCTATTTGGACAAGTCCCATAGTAGTGCTGTGCACTGTCCCATAGTGTATCATGTAAATATATGATGTCATCATGGCCCACACTACATTAATGAAGGACAACATGAGTGAAATATGAGCAACCGTGTATTATAAAGCGACTGACAATGTTGGATATCTTACCTGCGAGTGTGTTTGAGACTGGAGCAGCTTGAGAGAGAGTGGCAAATCCAAGTAAACACACACCTCCACGAAGAGCCTCCATCCTCAGCACTGCAGCTAATCCACTACCTCAGCTACCTAGAAACAGCTATCACATCTAAATAAATAACGCAAATGACCCCCGAACTGGCTCATCTACGTCTATGTACATCTATATCGTTATATCCACCGTGTCAAAGACTCATATTGAGTGGTATTAGTCATACGCCGCGTTATGAGCGTTAGCTAACACGACAGCTCTGTGATGTTTATGAAGCTAAGCTAATGCTAAACGCTACCGGCGTCTTATTTGCGATTGTGTCTCATCGTTTTAAACCGCTCCTTCGTTTACTACCTCTCTCGGACGATTATATGTGAGGATATGTCTTTCCCCAGCATTGTAAAACTTCTGGGTCCGCGGAAAAATCAAAAGCGCAGTAAACAGAGTGGTCCAGCATCACCTTTCCGCACGAGCGCCATGTTTCGTGACGTCACGCGCGGGCGGCGGTGACAGAAACTGATGTCAAGAGAGAGATGAAAGGTTTCGACTGTGATGAGCAATTCAAAACCTGTATTTGGAGGAAACTGTCATAACATCCTGTAGGCTATTGTGAAATAGCCCTTTTAGTCCATAACGATTTCAAATAAATGTTATCTATTGGATCATATTTTGAAATGTAATTTCTTTCTGTGATGCAGTGCTGAATTTTCAGAATCATTATTTATTCCAGTCTTCAGCGTCACATGACCCATCAGAAATCATTCTGATATGTTGATTGCTGTTAAAGGATTATTTGTATTTAATTACTAATAATGGTTCTAATTATTTATGGAGGGCCAAATGACTCAAAATGAAATAATGAAATAATTGTTGAAATATATAAACACGTCATTAAATACATAATGAAATACAAAAATAAACGTAAAATGTAAAAATCATTATATATATATATATATATTTTTTTTTTTTAATCATATTGTATTTTTTTACTTAGCAGAAATAAATGCAGAAAAATAAAACGTTAATAAACCTATAGGTCTGATATTATAAGCACTTATTTTACTTATCACCAAATAAATATTAACACATAAATATTTAAACATTTCTGCATTTATTTATGTCTTTAATTTTGAGTAATTTGGCCCGACGTAATTATTAGCAGTGTTCAAAAAATGTTTGTTGCTTAATATTTTTGCTGAAATCATAATCCCTTTCTCCAGGATTCTTAGTAATCGTGAATAGATATTCATATAACAGCATTTATTTAAAATATATATTTTTTTGCAACCTTAAATGTCTTCACTGTGCAGTTTTAATCTATTCAATGTATCCTTGCTGGATGAAAGTATTAATTAATTAATTTATTTTTTAGTAAAACAAAAAAAAGAAAACCACTCTCACAGTATAATTCCACAAAAACACAGCACTGTAGCTTCATTTAATAACAGCAGAATCATAGCTGTTACCAAAAAGCTGTGATGTATAAAATATAAATGAAAATCAACACGTAAATGTATACTGTATCACCATAGAAACCCACTCCCCAATGCCTTTTCCCAAAGCTCCCCGCACAGTATATGCTCAACCTTACTAATATAATGTTTCATCTAGCTTCAACTGTTAATCCCTAGTAAAAAAGAAACAGACCAAAATGTATTTGAAATAAATTTATTTCATGCAAAAATTTGCACAATTATACTTAATAAATGCTCTGCGCTATACTTTTAATATATATATATTTTTTTTAAAATACAAATATCATACACTTCTCATCAAAAGTGACATTAAAACACACTTAAATTCAATGCACATTGTCCAAATGAAGTTATTATATTTCTATGATGAGTAACTCTCTGTAAATGTGTTGACGGATTCTGAACTATACCGAAATAAATGTATCTTCTGAAATAGTTTGTTATAATTTAAGTATATTTCTGTTTTGCTAGGGATTGCTTTTAGATAAATATTTTATATATACACTTATATATTTTATTAGTGACACTTTAATTAACAAGCTTAACAAGCTTCTATAGCATGTATCTTTATTTATTAATGTTAATCTCAACATTTAATAAGGTTTGTGATTAAAAGTTACATTTGTTAAAAATTATTGATGCACCATGAACTAACACGAACACAATCATTTTTATTAACATGAGAAAAAGTTAAACTAACCCTACTGTTTGTTAGTAAAAGCATTAACTAATGTAAACAACTGAAAGCTCACTGCAAAGTGCTTATTTATTGTATGCAGCCTCATCATGCTGATTCTATATTTTATTGCTATATAGATTTGTGATATTTGCATTGTAATTTAGTAGAATTTAGCAGAAGAATTTAATCCAGCAGTAAGCCGAGCTCACCTTCTTAAGCATATATGCAAAAATCCCATCTCTTCAAACCAATAGAAATCAGAAATGATCTGCTCGGATTAGCTAATGAGGAGGGAGGTGTTCTGTGGCCTCCTTGGGTTTAAGGGCATGGATTTCACACTCTCTCTGCACTTTAGGTCCCAGAACTACAGGAGAAAGTCTCGGTTTCTTCATTGTTCCTGAAGACACACCTGAGGAGGAGCACACATCACTTCTACCCCCTGTCCAACTGTGAGTGCTTGCTTCTTAACAGTTTTTTCTGATGGAGTCAGGTATCTAAATCTTCATTTTAAATACAGAAGTTACTTTATTTTAATTGGAATGCATTGCGTCCTTGCATTTTGCAGAGGTAATATGAGCTTAGCAGCATTCGTGTTAATGTTTATACTAATTCAGATTGGATAGGAAAGCTCAATTAAATCGTTCAATTAAAAACATGCATATACTTGATTTAGTATTTGATTGGATCTCTAATTGCAATTTGTATTTGTAGTACTCTGTTTTTGTGGAAACATGGCACTTGCAGGACACCTGAAGCAAGATGACATTGCTGCAGCTATCCAGGCTTGTCAAGGTGTGACACACACACACACACACACACACAGTCACTCACATGCAACTGATGTTCATGCTCATCTACAAGAGCACACATTATTCATATGTGCTTACACGTGTTAAACAGCTTTGTTATTCTCACTAACAGCAACAACATAAAGAGCTGCTTTAGTTACAGCTACACACACACGCTCGCAGGGAGACTCCCATAGGCTGGTGAGTCCGGGACCCTAGGGATGGGTAGATCCAGGTAGCCAGGCAGCCGGAGACTGGGGAGCAGCTGCCCCCAGGATACCAGTGTGTTTGTGCCGAGCATCCAGAAACACACACACACAGATCACTATTCATGACAAATGACACAAAAATATGTTATCCAAGCCAATGCACTATATCTATATGCATTATTTCTCATATTTTTGTTTTTCAGCCCCAGGGACTTTCAACTTCCAGACGTTCTTTGAACAAGTCGGGCTGATGGGTAAATCTACTTCAGACGGGGAAAAGGTGTTCAAAGCCCTGGACCAGGACAAGAGCGGCTATATTGAAAAAGAGGAGCTGAAGTAAAGCATTCTTCAAATCTTGTTTATCAGTGAATTGTATTATTATTATTTTTATGAACTGTTCTTTGATTGTGTCCCCAGACGCTTCCTCCAGAACTTCTGTGGGAAGGCCCGAGAGCTCACAGAGGCCGAGACCAACACTCTCCTGGCAGCTGGGGATGTTGATGGAGACGGGAAAATTGGCATGGAAGGTAAATCCAAGCTAGCGCACCTGGGCCCCTGGGAGCCATACTCCTATAGAAACCAGGGCTCCACCTTCACTGTCTGGCTCCTGTTTCAGCGCAAGGGATTAGTCAGATGTTCTAATGAGAATCAGACCAATTCTACTTCCTTTAAGACGCACAGACGTGCTGATTGCCTTGAAAGACTGGGACTTTACTCTGTCCCCGGTCAAATTAACATGTCCTTCCTGGCAGTGAAGAAGAGAACTTAGATTTGCATGCGAGAAGCATCCTCACTCTTATTTATGCAATGTATTCTTTTCGGAGAAGTGTTATTTTATAGTAGATTATATTCTAACGTTTGGGGAACTTGGAAACACTTTACAAGAAGGTTTATTAGTTAACAACATTCGTTAACATAAATTAAGAATGAACAATACTCACGCAGCATTAATTAATCTTAATTAATGTCAATAGTGTAACTAAAGCATTATTAAATTCATAAGCTGTTTCTTAACATTAGTTAACGCACTGAGAGCTAATTAATGTTTAATTTAAATTCATTAACTAACATAAAACAAAAATGAATAAGTAATGTAACAAAGGCATTGTTTTTTGTTTGTACATGTTAGTTAATACACAATTTACAGTAAAAAAAAACCTATACAGTAAAAATACAGTAACAATATTTTAGGTTTTACGGTTTTAAGCTAAATTTACAGTTAAATACCGTATTTTCATTAATTGATATAATGTTAATATACCAACCTATTAAAGTACTCTACCTTTAAAACACCCTGATTAGCACCAAATGCAGGAGGCAATAAGGAAGTCACATGATGAACCACAGACCATCACAAGCAGCTTTTAAATATGAACATAAATAGAAGGTGCTCAGTATCGTTCACACAAACATTAACACCATCCCGGTGACTCATTAAACTAAAATATGCAATAAACAACACGACATGTAACATACAACCCTGATAAACAATTTCACTTGTTTTTCTGACATTTCTTCTTTTTTTTCCCCCTCAGAATTCTGCGACCTGCTGAAATGAAAATGTGGTGAACGTCTTCACTGAACTTCGTTTCATAATCCTCTCTTATTTATTTGCATGCATTATCTGTGATTGCTTTTTATGTGAGTTGGTTATTAAAATATGCTTAGCAAGTCTTTGTAGTAAAATTGCTAATTGGGAACACATCAAAATTTGCTTCTGTAACTAGTGATCATGAATATATGAAACTCCAAATACAGGAATTCTTTCATCCAGCTTTGCCTCATGTGATCTTTTATACTTTTCAAGTGCATGAAATACATGACAACAATAAAATCAAAATCAAAATAATAATAAAATCAAAAATAAAACAATAGGTGTATAAAAACTGAATTAGAATTTTGAAAAGGAAAATCACTTCCAAATAAAAAAAAAACACCATTACAACATGGTTAAATAAATAAATAATAGAATAAAATACAATTACAATATAAAAAAATATTAATAAAAAAATAGGAGGTTACTCCGAGAAAAAAAAAAAAAGCAAAAAAATATTTCTAAGTTGTAAAGACAAGAAATAATATTGGAGTATATATTATACAAGAAAATACTATTTCGGTTTTTATATATTAAAATGTTTATGTTTATTTTCATGTAGTAAGAGTCATTTATTTATAATTATTGGTCAAATTTATTAGTAAACTAAAAAGTGAATTTGTTACCACTCCATTGAAATAATAATTTAATTTACCAAAATTTACCCCCAAAAAAGGAGAAATTAATAAGTAAACGTTCCTTTGCAAAAATGTGGGTTATTTTGATTAGGTTATTTAAAAACAAAAACAAAACAACAACAAAAAAACAGCTCACTTAACAATAAAACATTACATAATCAAAACAAAAACATAATTACTTTTTTATGGGGTTTTTTCAAACTTGCAAATATAACAAAGATTATTAGCATATGTTTTTCAGGACAATAATATTTCAGTCTATCTACACCAAAAATGTCCTGTTTAATTCAAGATGTTAGCCATTTATTTTATATATATATATATATATATATATATATATAATTTATTAATTAATGATTTTTATAAATTTTACCACCAATTTCTTTTTTTGTTAGTTTAGGTAGATCCTACACCATTGAACGTAATGAAGCTATCATCTTCATATTGCACAATATGCTTCACGCAGGTCATATAAATGGAACGATGTGATCTTGAATCCAGCCAGTGACAAGAACACTCACTTCTGCTAACGTTTCAGTATTGATCATAATAAGCCCTCGAACGTGGGTGCGAATTATTCTTATCACGCAATGACATGATTTACAGCCTGGAGACGCCGTTTATTGCGCCACAGCTCTCCGTCCAGAGTTTCTTAACCTGAAAGAGGAACCTGATCCGGCCAAATCAAACAAACACACGCTCCGTGCCGTCCGATGGCGGTTTGTCCAGAAAAGTCAGAAATGAAAGGAGAAACACAAGCAAACATCTCTTGATAAGGTTCTGAGCAGGACATCTGCTTAACCCGAGCCGTCCGAGGGGAGGAGGAGGGCCTCATGATCTATAGGGTCCCACACATGGTTCTGAGCATCGTTTGTGAGCCTAAAAATAGCCCAACTTGACTACTGGACACATTTTTTCAACACTATTCCTAACGTAGACCCACACGAGGTATCTGTTACTAGGCTTCGAATTCCTGTAAATGGTGAGGCTGAGGGTATATAAGCTGGGACCCCCAGAAGCCCTGCTCACACCTCGACTAACTCCTTCGGTTTTTCACTCGCCTTAGACAAGCGCAAGGTGAGTTCATGCCTGCGGGACGCATCTCAACTCTTTAGGATGAAGCGCAGGGCCTGTGGAATATGTCGTGTGTTTACGGGGAGCATCACAGAACCTGATTTTAACCTCGACTCGTTCCTGGATCAACATCTTAGTTGACCCTGGAACAACATTGTGATCAGCCAATCAGATTTGAAGAACCAGTTTTTGCGAGTTTAGGATTACAAGTCAGATTTTAGGCGTTACTCATGGGTAAGGCTAGGTTTATGTGTAGAGATATGGTCAAGACTACATTTTTGGATTCAAACGTTGTTCCAGGGTCAACAAAATATGTTGATCTTGGAACACATCTAACTCAGGACGTGTCAGGAGCATCCCACGGTGGATGTAGAGGCTAAAGACGAACGCTAAATGTCTTGACGCTGAGGATAACTATATAGATGATAAAGCGAATAGTGTTACATCTGTGTAAGAGGAACGTCAGTCACTTGCTGGAGTTAGACGAGTCTCTGATGAGTGTTTGAGTTTGTATTTGTATTTGTTCTTATCGGGTGTTTCTTGCTGTTTTTGCAGCTTCATCAGAACCAGAACAATGGCCGTTGCTGCTTTGCTCGCCGCAGCTGATGTGGATGCTGCTATTGCTGCCTGCCAGGGTAAGACATCTCACATTACAGCTTATCACTGCTGGGTGAATACCGTATATGATAACTGACATGTGGAAGTCATTAGCAAGTGCTTAACAGATCAGCAGTTCGAGCACATTCAGATTCAGGACGTGGTATTAATCAAATGACTGTGTTAACACATGTGCCCTTATGATCTGTGAAGCACTGCTGAATGCACTGCTGTTTGCTAATGATTTTATTGAGGTTCATTTTAGCCGCTGCTAATAACTTAAATTGAGTCTAAAGATTGTGTACACGAATGAACATAGACTAATAAATAAATAGATAATGCTTTAGATGGGGTAATGAAATTGAAAAATTACTGAAAAATTTCTAAGGTACAGCACTAAAGTAATTTATCAATTATATGTTTCTGCTTAAATTGTTAAAATAAATTGTGTAGTTGTCTTTTAAAAAACAACATAATAAAAATGTATCTTCATAAATATTATATATTATAAAATATATTTTAATAAATAAATTAGACAATATTGACAGAAACACATGGCCAGCATACAAGGGAACTCATTTATAATTTTATATATTATATTATATTGCAATATAACATTTGTAAACATGATCTAAAGTTTTTAAATTATTTTGTATTTTTCTTTTAAAAAATCTGCATAATAAAGTTAAATTTTGATGGGCATCAAATATATTTTGATACATTAATTGGACAATACTGACAAACACACGTGGCCAGCATACGAGTGAATTAATTTATAATTTTTATATATTATATTATATTACATTAAATTATTATTGGGATATTTTTGAAACATAATGCAACGACTTCTGCTTAAATGCTTGAAATTTGTTTTGTAGAAAAATTGTATTCATTTCATGTTTAAAAATGTAAACAAATACTATATTTTTAATAAATGAAATAGATGAAATATTAAATTATACAGGAAAATAAAATGGCAAGATCTTAATTGACTGGTTTTATCCAAAAATATTATTTAATGTTGCCAAATCCATCAAAAACATTAATTTCTGCATTCATTTATATATGTGTATAGATGAAATCAGGTGGAAATAGCTCTTTGAGGTAACAATTGCAGGCTACCAATTAATGACAGTATTTTTTTATTATTTTTTGTCAATACACTTCTATATTCCTGTATTTTTGGTTACCTCTTAATGCTAAGATTAGTATGCCATTGATTAGTATGTTTTTGGTCAAAACACTTCTATTCCTCAGATAAGTAAAGGAGTATAGTGTAAAGGTGCAGGACATGAACGAAATACTGACATGTTCTTCACCCAAACCTCTGTCTTTATGCAGCTGCCGACTCCTTCGAGTACAAGGCTTTCTTCGCCAAGGTCGGCCTGTCCGCCAAGTCCGCTGATGAGGTCAAGAAGGCTTTC
Source organism: Enteromius treurensis (assembly GCA_032275025.1). Taxonomy (NCBI): domain Eukaryota; kingdom Metazoa; phylum Chordata; class Actinopteri; order Cypriniformes; family Cyprinidae; genus Enteromius; species Enteromius treurensis. The sequence goes on from JAUCMU010000063.1 coordinate 20,840,647, forward strand.
GCCATCATTGACCAGGACAACAGCGGCTTCATTGAGGAGGAGGAGCTGAAGTAAGACTCTTGATAAGTCTTCAACTCTAAACAGTGTAAAACAGCGGCAGTGGCGGGGTTACTAACGGGCCTGTGCTCTTTTTGTAGGCTGTTCCTGCAGAACTTCAAGGCTGGTGCCAGGGCTCTGACCGACAAAGAGACCAAGGCCTTCCTGTCTGCTGGTGACAGTGATGGTGATGGCAAGATTGGAGCTGACGGTACATGAAAAATGCCATTTTGACACTGTTTTACATCTCAGACGAGATCTAGAAAAGAATTCAGCTTTCTAGGCTTGGTAGTGGAGCTTGATTTTTTTGGTTCATAGATAAAAGTGGGAAAAGCTATAAACGTTATAAACCCTATAGAAGTGAGGAAAAGCCTACGACAGTGTATGACAGAGGAAATCAAAGGAAACCGGCCTAGAATTGTTTGTTATTTTTTTGTTCATTTAGCATTTCTTCTCACATAATATCACAACATAGCATCACGCAGGTCTCATTAGTAAGGATTATTATTTCTTCTTGTTTTGTCAGGCCAATAACTATTAGTTAAAAATTATTATTAGTTATTAGTATTATTAAAAATTATTATTAATTATTAGTATTATTTAAAAAAAAAAAGGAAGACATTTATACTGGCCTTTAAAAATGTACATTTCTAAATGTAGATATAGATTTATTTAAACATATATTTAATATAAAATAATATTTTTAACCCATCCAAGTGAATATATTTGTAATGTTTTAATCTTAACTTAAATATACATTTATTCATGTGCAAATAATAAAAAACAAAATTTTTGTTTTTAATAATTTTGTATATATATTTAATACTTAAACATGTATTAATGTGCATATTTTAATATTTACTATTTTTTATATTTATTTTAATATTTACTTTCATGTATTCATTCATATGCACATTTTACAAATTATGCATTACTATACATTTTCCACACAGAATGTATTTATTCTGTCTTATACAGCAAAAATGTGCAATGCTTTTGCATTTTCTTATAAATTCTACCAAATGTAAATTTTATATATAATTTTATGCTTTAATATTTACTTAAATATTATTATATTACTTTTAATATTAGTATTTATTCCTGTGCACATTTAAAAAGTAGTATTTACTATTACACTTTTTTTTTCTCATCCAATTTAATGTTCATTGCACAGAGAATTTGTAATAAACTCATATTAGTAGACGCTACAGAGTGAACCATTTCTAAAAATGTAAATACATATAAATGTATTCACTTTTTCATCCAATTGTAAGTTTTTCACTCATTTAGATTTTATTTACAATCAATAACATTTAATAACCACCAAGTGACACCATTTTAAATTAATTTTCAATTATACATGTACTTTTTGGTATCTATATGTAATATTTACACATTTATTCACATACATATTTTATATTTATTATTCATAAGAACATTATATTTTTGACATTTTCCACACATATAATTCAAATGTTGTTGTTTTTTTTAAATAAGGAAAGTTTAACCCATTCTTAAGGATATTAAGACTATGATACGTCATTCTTTAGCTATGGGTTATTTTAACTAGCTAAAAAGCTGACAATGCAAGTGTAATGTAGGGCAAGTGACAGTGCCATAAACTGAGCTGTACCTCTCTCACACTGGCCTGAGGCCATCAGGCCATTCTTATTACTTAGCTCTGCCTCTGTCGCTGTTTGTTTACTTGGCAGCATCCACTGAAGCTCCACTATACTGTAGGACGTCGAGAATTAGTGCAGTTTATCACACTCGCAGTCCCCTGATGATATTTGGAAATAAAAATTGGTAATATGTGCAGAACTGCCTAACGTTCGTCTCGTCTCTCTCATCTCACAGAGTTTGCTGCTCTTGTAAAGGCTTAAATTTTCATCCGACCAAGACCCTTCCAATACCAAGGAACCAGAACTCACAACAGCTCACACCTTTCTCAGCCGAACTTTTTTTTTATACGATCTTACTTATGACTGACTTTGGACAGTTGACTCAGTTTTGAGTACAGTGTCTGGATGAGGGTACTGTTTGTGTTCGTTGGATGTTGTATTTCAAGCCCATTGGCTTGTGCACATGTACAATCTTGAATGCACTTCTGGGGAAGAGTGAAAAACAAGGAATAAATATAGTTTTGGTGTAACATGTCTTTGAAGCTGACTCTTTCGGGTCTGTCGCCTGATGTCCTCTCGTGATAATGCACTCACAGTCAGGGATGTCCTCGCAGGCCGCTCTTGGCATGAGGCTGGCTGAGGGGAGGCCCAGAGATTTGCTGAGATGCACTGGAAGGGATTTGCAGTGGATAGTTTTCACATGCCCAATTAGAGTCCATGGCAGCTTCTTGAATGCTCAGAATAGCGCATCGAACACTCAAACAAAGCACCGGCCAAGCTCAGCCTTCCAAAACCCATTAAACGGCCTGCAATAGGCAAGACTTCATTAGAGCAGCTGGCGATGCTATTGCAGTAACGTGCTGTTAACCATAGTGGCGAATCAAACTACTGAAATTCCCAATTAGACTTTTAAACTTAAAGACAACTTGTATAATTATCCTTAATTCTAATTAACAGTGACCATTTGTCCTGGTTTTCCTGGGCAGGACTTCAAAACTACCCACATTTTTCTCTCTGAAGTCTTTATATATTATATACGCGTGTTTGCATTGCTTTGATCGTTCTTTGTAGATCCCGCCTTCTTGCACACGATTGGTCGCTTATGTCAATACCCGAACGCTATTGGTCAAACAGCTTATCAGTCATTTTTCCACTGAAGTATGAAAACAACAGAAAAACTGAGCCAAAAAACAACCATTTATTTGCTAAATAGAAATGATTAAAAGAGCAAGTGTCCTATATAAAAAAACTTTGGGTTAAGTTTTAGTGAAAGGGTTCAACTCGGTGTAGAACAAGTAGTCTAAAAGAGTTTCTGACTGAATCCTGTCAGAGCTGGATGAACTCTGCTGCTCCCTGCTGTTTGAACGTTGAACGCGGCCGACTATCAGGAGTGAATTAATAGTAACACACTTTGTTATCAACTGTGCACAACTACAAATGTAGCTTAAGAGAGGCGAAGCTGCTCGTTTTTGAAACGTTTAATGAAAGAAAAAAAGTTTCAAGCAAGTATAGTTTTAGCAACCTTTTTTTAATTACCTTTTTTAGGTTTAATCTTTTTTTAAAGTGGTAAAATATAAAGCATCAAGCACAAACAAAAACCTCAAGCAAGTACTGTAACTAAATGAAGCATTTCACATGAAACTCATAACAATATTACCAATGATATATAGCAAACACAGCCGGAGAGTCCATACCCAGAGCACAAACTGAAATGTCCCTTTGAAAAGTGTCCCGAATGTCTCCCTGCATATAACCCGGTGGCCAAGTGTCCGTAGGAATACGTCCATGCACTATCAGCAGCGTGTATTATTAGCATGCGAGTATATGATGGACTTTTTTTTCAAACGCACCTTTTAAGCATCTTCATTTTTGAGGATAAATATAGTACGGTGTGTCTGCTGGGCGCATGTCAACTGGCCCCTCGGGTGTCTATTACATTACGATTCATATTTGGAGTCGCTGAAGGTATATAAGGGGGGGATCAGGGGCCCGGAGACCACTGCAGTTCACAGCTCGAGTCTTCTGAAACTACCTTCAGCACCAAAAGACAGAAGAGGTGAGTTTGCACGGGGGATCTCTGAAGACAAAACAAAAATTGGACCTGATTGGTTTTTCGGAGCAGTCAAATAACGGAAAAGAAAAGCTTTTGCATCCTAAATTTTCTCTTCATCTAAATCAGCTGTGGATTTTTTTTTGTTTTTTGCCTGCTGGGTTTATTTTAAGAGGACCTCATGGTCACACACATGCACACACCGGACTCTTTGGGATTTAACATCCTTGTAACTCAAATCCACATTCCCTTTTCGCGGTTCTTGTGGGATTTGCATGGTTGATGGCATGAAATTAAATGTTATTAGGTTAAATCCTGTCAGGTATGACTAGATTAGAACTCCTGGACTAAATGCATACTGTATGTGCTTTTTGGAGATCAATCAGTGACAGTTGTGTGTAATATTTCCTGTTTCAATATCCATTCAGCTAAAGATGGCCTTCGCCGGAGTCCTGAACGCCGCTGACATCACTGCAGCACTGGAGGCATGCAAGGGTGAGAGAAACCTCTATTAAAATAAGAGATGGCATTTTTGGATCCACAAGGAACCATCTCTTTCTTACCTTTTTATAATCTGAAGAACCTCAAATAACCTTTTGCGAATGTTCTTTTTGGACAAAAATGGTTCTTTTATAGCTTTATGTTTAAGAGTCTCCTGTATTTCTCACACAGCTGCTGACTCCTTCAACCACAAGGCTTTCTTCGCCAAGGTCGGTCTGACCAGCAAGACTGCCGATGATGTGAAGAAGGCTTTCGCAATCATCGATCAGGACAAGAGTGGCTTCATTGAGGAGGATGAACTGAAGTAATGCTTTTTCGAAATACTTTGAACACCACAAACGAAATCTCTGTTCCGGTAAACTCATTCAGAATTGTGCATTCGCAGACTGTTCCTGCAGAACTTCAAGGCTGACGCCAGGGCACTGACTGACGCTGAGACCAAGACTTTCCTGAAGGCTGGAGATTCTGACGGTGACGGCAAGATCGGAGTTGACGGTCAGTCACATTCACAATCAGTCGTCTGCCTTGAAAATGTAACAAATGCATCTCAGTATGCTTCCCAAGCACATGAAGTGATTTTAACAGGTCGTTGGTTTCTTTCTGACAGAGTTCGCTGCCTTGGTTAAGGCATAAATTGCTTCTGACCAACAACACCTCTTGCTCTGAAGGAACAACTTTGCCCAAGACCTCCCATTTTCATCTTACTATGAATAATTTTTATACTCATGATGCTTATGAGAAGTTTCCTCCCATGCAGCACACTGTCAAAAACGATGACTGTGAATGTAGCGGTTATGTCTCCTGTCTTAAATATGAATTTTGCTTACTGTAAAATCTGATGCACTTTTACGGGAACGGACGATACGAAAAGAATAAATATTCTTTTTCAATATAGACCTCTTTTCATTTCTTCTTGTAAATCTGCTTTTCACTCCAGCTGTACCCAGAAAGTTTATATCCACATTTCCATTTCAGTAAAATAAAATGAATTAAAAACATCTGGTGGATTATTTGAGATCACAGCATGCAACTATTTATTTGATGGATCATGCATTCATTTAATGTGAAATAGCACATTTACATGCACAAATATTAGAAATACTCACTTCAATAGTAGTGAGGTTTATATCATTTACATTCACAGATATAAGAATGACTCACTTACAAGCCAAAGCTTAGTAATTCAAATAAAAGTATTTAATATATTAACTGTTTTTGTAAAGAAATGTATAGTTTTATTCAGAAAGGAGGCATTAAATTGATCAAAAATGACAGTGGAGCCATTTATTATGAACTATTAAGAAAGTATTACAAATATTAGAGTTACTCACCAAGACATTCATACACAAGAAGCAACATTTTCCCACGAGCTTATCTTTAAGCTTAGCTCTTCCACTAGATGGCGTTACTTTACAATGACTCATAAGGGATAGTAAAAGCATACATTTGGAATAAGTGTACGTCCTAGATACAGAACATTGTTGTAAAAACTTAATTTTCCATTTTTGACATTACAAGTGTAAATAAGCTTTCCATTGATGCCTGGTTTGTTAGGATAGGACAATACATGGCCGAGATGCAACCAGGCTATTTAAAAATCTGGGACCTGAGGATGCAAAAAAGAAAGAAAAAAATCTAAATATTAAGAAAATCACCTTTAAAGTTGTCCAAATTAAGTTCTTAGCAATGCGTATTAATCAAAAGTTTTAATGTGATTACGGTAGGGAATTTACAAAATATCAACATGACAAAAAAAAAAAAAAAAAAAAAAAAACTTTACTGAATTTCCTCATTTAATTTAATATCCTATTTTTGGCTTAAAAAGCGAAATTCATCATTTTGACCCATAAAAGGTTTGTTATTGCTACTAATCCCAGCTACCGAAGACTTCTTTGGTGGTCCAGGGTCATATTTACATCTTAAAGCTACACATTAACTACATATATATCTCTAAGCTACTACTATAAACCTTTTAGGGATGCAATGCTCATTAAAACGTACTGTACCTATTGTACCTGCTAAAAAGTAACATGCTGGGCTAGTTAGCCTCCGACACACTAAAAGCAGCTGAGGACTGCCAAAAGGGACACCTTAGTAGAGGTCAGTGTTGTGTAACTTAGTGCTCGCAGAGAACATAAGCAAACGTAAATGAATAAATGATTGCTCAGTAACCGTATAGGATATGAGGTATCACCATGGCCCATGATGTCAGTGTAGCAGGGTAAGTAGCACCTCTGTATCCGGTGTCCTTGTCAGCCTCAGGCTCTTGGGTTTCTCTCTATGCAGCATCACGCCGGGTTATCCCACGCATGTAGTGTCCCAAAGCATGTCACAGCAAACACCTTGTCCTAATGAATTTAAATGGGCCATGTGCACCCTGCAACTCAATAGGCACGCGAGCATGCATTAACGCAGTCTTTTGTGGTGCACTCAAACATGACTGTCAATGTAAATAGCAGGTGGGCCGAGTGCCTGATTGACGTTAATTGCTATAATACTGACAGATGCATTAGTAGAACAAATGAAAAATCCTCATATAAAATGTACTAGATATATACGGAGTTCCATGATGTAGTGCACGCACTACCATTAAAAGTTCGGCGCTTATAAGAAGTTATTTAGCATTGAAATGATGGAAAATGTCACTAAAGACATTTTTTATAAGCTATTTAGAAACTATTTCAAAGATAACTCATCAACAAGCCATTATTTACCTGTTCAAATAAATAAATACAAACATAAATATTGAAACAAGCCTTTTATGCTTACCAAGGATGCATTTATTGGGAAGTATTATTACGACATGAAGTAACAGTTTTCTATTTAAATGTTTTCCATTTTAATTTATTTATGTGATGCAATGCTGAATTTTCAGCATTATTACTCCAGTCGTCAGTGTCACATGATCCTTCAGAAATCAATCTTATACTAATTTGCTGCACAACAAAAATGTTATAATGTTATTAATATAGAAAACAGTTGTGCCGCTTCATATGAAGAGTTTATTTGCAAAAAAAGAGAACTCAATTTTTATTTATTTTCAGAAATCATGCTTTTCTTTATTGTGTTCTTATAGTTTTTTTTAATTTATTTATTTGTTTTTTGCTGTTGCATTATTTAATCAAAACAACCCCAACTGCAGATTGATTCATATTTATTGGAATGAAGGATGAATAAAAATGATTTTACCTGTTTTTGCTAATAAACTCTTCATATTTTGTACAATTATAAATGTATTTAAAGTCATTTTGATCAGTTCAATGTGTCACTACAAAATAAAAGTAATGATTTCTTTAAAAACCCTGCTAATTCTTTGCCAATTACAGTATAACGCATGCAGTTTTACTCCGAGAAACTGAATATTTCTACTTTAGAAAAATACCTTTATTAAAAAAGTTAATGCACACGATGCAAAGGTGCAATCTGTCATTAAATGCAATCATCCATCCAAAACTGTTTATTCATATTTCTCTGTTAATAGCCTTATAAGCATGCCATAATATAGCTAGAAAAGTCAAATCAACATCAGTGTCGACATATTAGACACTTGAAGAAAAACTGTCAGTGTATCTGTTACACATGTATGAAGGATGCGCTGTCTGTAACCCCATCGCACCGGTGGAAACAACACCTAGAATTAACTGTAACATGGGATTTAGTGACAAAAAGTTAGACACTGTCTGTTTTTTTCTTTTCCTGCACTTGAAACCATAAAGTACTGACATATTGCACCCTCTTACATAATATATGCCTCTAGCAGGTGCATTTTAAACACTGATTACAGTGTGCTATTGGGCACCAGTCAAAAGGTGACCTTGTATCCCTGAATCAGCAGAGGAAAAATGACAGCTCGCTGTTTGTCTGCCTATGGAGGGTGAAAACGAGAAGGATAAACTCTCTATAAAAACACAGACTGTGCACAGCTATAGCTATGAATTAGTTTTGCATCCGGTGACCAGTGGATTACGGGGATCCCATCTGTTCATAAAAACAATATGGAGCAGATTAAAAAGTAAAAAATAAAAAAATAAAAAAAATACTGTACAGATTAAGGGATTTATAAGAAGCAATAAATTCAAGCAAAGGAAAGGTGGTTTTCGAGCACCCCGGGGGGGGGGGGGGGGGGGGGGGGGGGGGGGG
>JAUCMU010000063.1:20882399-20904538 GCA_032275025.1 Enteromius treurensis
TCACCCGGCCCCTCCTTTTCAGACTTGACACACACTCAGGTTGCCATGATTGACGACACCAACAGGAACGAACGCACGTGACATGAATTAAATGATATGCACTGTATTTTCTGCCAAGCAGAATTGCCAAAACACTACTGACTTCATGAATGGAAGATAGATGCAGGGTGGCGCTTCAGGCCAAAACAAAACATGGCAACATAAACATCAGTTGAGGGTTTCAACTGCGCTTTTTAAACGAGAATATCCAGGCTGTACTACTGCTGTCAGTGATACGAGTACTTGCTGTTTGGTTGTTAATGTATGTGTGCATGTTCCTGTGTGTTGGAAAAATGCAATAAAAACAGTCAAACCTTGATCCCTTGACAAAAACAGAAGACATTTGCAGCCTCTAACAAATACCATGTCTACATTAATATTAACACCTGGGAAAATGCATCCTATTTTGTCTAAAATCTGTGTATTTTGTGTCTGGCAGGTTTGAGCAACATCATCGGTATAATCGTCTACATCTCCAGCAATGCCGGTGACCCCAGTGACAAACGAGACGAAGATAAGAAGAACCAGTATAATTACGGTTGGTCGTTCTACTTTGGAGCGCTCTCTTTCATTGTGGCTGAGGCGGTGGCCGTTCTGGCTGTCAATATCTACATTGAGAAGAACAAGGAAGTACGGTTCAAAGCGCGGCGTGAGTTCATCAAGTCTACCTCGTCCTCTTCGCCATATTCTCGCATACCTAGCTTTCGGTATCGGCGGCGGCACTCACGCTCCAGCTCTCGTTCAACGGAAGCATCTCGCGAAGCATCACCCGTAGGCATGAAGATGAGGAGCTCCGTGGCTGTTGGAGAGATCAACATGTACACATTGACAAGAGACCCCCTCAAGTCAGGGACGGACAGCTCCTACAGCCCAGACCACGATTCAGGATTCCTCCAAGTGCACAACTGCTTTCCCAAAGACCTTAATGATGGTATCAACAGGAGGACAACACCTGTATGAGGGCACACACAATGGAATTGAGGAGATAATGTTAAGGCCATACTGAATGGATAGCCAGCAGGGCTCACTGGCCTGCGGCAGACGCCTGAGGAAGGGATACTCATTGGTGAAGCCAGTCAACCAGTGAAGTCTCTCATCAGTGAAGGAGAAGCACTTTGTGAAGAAGGAACGATTTCATCTCGACATATACCAACAAACATCGTAAACACGCTAATTTGTTTTTCTCCTTGCTTGGTTCTCACATATAAACAGGAACTCTCAGAGGGACTCATCTCTCATCAAAGGGCAAGATGTGCAAATGTAAAATGAATGGTTTTTGGCCGATATTAAGAACTTTGAGTAAGCCAATCCATTTCCTTGGTTGAAAAATATCTTTTTGTTTGTCAGTACAGTGCCATACTCTCAACATATACCAATGTGATAATGACTCTCACAGTATGAGATGGTGCTAACATAGGCTCACAGCTGAAGCCTTCCCATTAGTGTGTGTTCAGTACAGACTCGAACTGAATACTGAACGCCCTTGTTCGTGTCATATGTTTGTAGCCACAGTTGTCTATTCAGTGTGCCTATCATCTTGGCAGTATCTACTGCCCAGACTTACTCTGGAGCCACTTTGCAACAGTGCAAAACTGTATTCCTCTCTTTTTGTTGTTGTTGTTGTTAACTAGATATATCAGTTGTATTACTAAATAATCACTGGGACAGTTTGGTTTAGGAGATTTATGACTACTAATTGTGTATAAACACCCTGCTGAAAAGACCAGCTTGGATTTTCATGATATTCTAACTGGTTTGTTCTGGTCTGGTGCTTTCTTATGTGGCCAGGCCAAGGAAGCCTTGCTGGTTAAAGTCCCCACAATATTGCATTGGTCATTAGATGTATTTCTGAGGCTGGATTGGACTTTGTCCATTAGAAACTGATTGGATTATTAAAAGTTTAACCATGTTCCAAATCAAAATTTCCCCTCAATAATGTGTCCAGGCAGCTATTTTTCCATTTAAAGTATGTGAATAAGAACTGGGGCTGTGGTTAAGCAAATGTATGTCTTTAATCATCTCCATTTGCAATCATCGGATGGGAAAGGAAGATTATCAGGGAATAATTTGGATTACTAATAAACTGCTGTTATAATGCTTTTATGTCAAGTGTAGCTTATGACTCATACACAGTATTTCAATAAACGAATCATTCCAACTTGGACTTGATTGTACAAAATACACTCAGATGATCCAACGCAAAAGAACGTTTTGTTCATAAATTAGATTTTGAAGCTCGACAGCCCCCGTTGTCATTCACATTGATTATATGGAAAAGGGTGGCCTTGTGCAGAGCCAGACCAGTGGTTAAAACTTATATTACTTTGGTCACATCAACTAAAAAGGAAAATGATTTCAGCTGCAGTTTTTTTTTTTAAAGATTAAAAAGACAGGAAAAGATTACGGCATTTTCCCACTGATGAGTCATGCCAGAGTGGTTATTAGCAAGTAAATTTAGTCTGTTTGGATTTTATGTTGTTTTAATGCTAGTTCAGAAGTCTGGTTTAAACTCCAGAGTTCCTTGCCCAGCACCAGCATCGAAAACACATCATACAATGGTGACCAGCTCTAACGGTCTTTTCAGCAGGGAAAGATAGCAGTATTCAACAGGCCTCAATTTTATACTATCACTTCGTATTCTGACTGCCATCGATAGTACATCAACAAGTGTCAGTAATTAACCAGCCAGTGTCGTCGCTTTCCAGTGTGAGTCAGTTAAAGAGTGATGTAATTCCTCAGCCTTCATCTCCACCGAGGGGTTTCACCTCGGTCTTTGCCTGAATGTGGGTTAAATATAGTCACTCCTTCTTGTGAATTTGAGTGATGGCTGTGCAATGTCTGAATGGGGCACCTTTGGGGATCTGGCGTTGTTCAAGTCCACTGATAAAAAGGAGAGCTGAGAAATGACAGACATCCGGAAATGAAGTTTTAAGCCGGTCATCCCTGACAAGCATTTCAGCGACCGCTGATAAGTATCTAGGGTAGAGCAGTATGAAAGACATCAGTGCGACTGATTCAGCCCTTTAGAAGACCATTCAAAGTGTCTTAGCCTCACCAGAGCCTTATGCCTGGATTTCTCTTTGAGTCGGCAATATAAACTCATCTCTTCTTTAGTTACTGCTGGTTTTCCTCACCCATCTAGCATCCCCTCGACAGCGCTTTTTCCCCACTGCATTATCCATGTGAGCGGTCAAATTTTTCCTCACAAAAGGAGAGGTTGCAGGTACAGATGTAAATATATGGTAGGTGTTTCACTAAATTGAAGCATTTACAGCTACCTTTTCTTAGTAAAGCCATTTTGACACAAGCTTTTGAGCCGTGCCTCTTTGTAGAACGGTGTGTGGTGGGTAGATGTAAATGTTTGCATGTTTTTCTCTAACCCATTGACTTTGTGTGCTTTTAACAGTTCTATTAACAGGACGACTCCAGGATGCCTCACTGCCAAGCATTGCTCGCTATAAATACCTGTAATGTTCTCTCTGTTCATCATGGAAGGCATTTGTCCTTCTGGTTTTCTTGATTTGCTAATGTTGTTCTCAGTATTTCTCTGTATCACGGACAAGTAAACATATCCTTGCTCACATAAATAAATTTAATCGAGGAACAATGTCTCGCTTATGCATATATACTTAGTTGTGTGATTTTTTGTGTTTTGTAATGGGACTAGGAATAATAAAACATTATTAGCCTATAGTTGCATAATAAAGACCATTTGTTTTTGTTATTTTAGGAAGGCATTTGATTCTTTAAAGTACATCTAAAGATATATTTAAAAAGTTAGAGAGATCATGAGACTTCAATCCTGCCATAACAATTAGTTACTCATTCTTTCATTTTTTCAATAATGGGTTAGCTATTTTTTTATATATTGAAAAAATGACCATATTCATCTGTTTCTTAAATGGTCAATAGATTGGTAGCAGTTGATCAGTGAATGATCAGTGAATATTCACTTTGCTTATTAGTAATGGACTACTATTATGAAGCTTTTATGTCAAGTTGTCCTTATGACTCAGTATTCCCCACAATATTCAAATTGACTCAGTTATCGTATCACCTGAAAACTGAATCATTGAATGAATCATTCCGACTGTTTTTGCGAACTTGATTATATACACTGAAATGATTTAAAATTTTGAAGCTTTACAGTCCCAGGCCTAATTCACTTTCATTATATGGAAAAGGTTTGCTAGGTTTAAAAATAAATGAGGTTGAGTAAAGGATGACAGGATTTAGATCCTGTAAAGCACATGTGCTGTTCTTCCTCTATGAATAATGCTGAGATACTCGGAGGATAAAACAAAACGAGGAATGTCATGTAAAATGTAAAAACAGGGCAAAATGTCAGCATTTTGAACATTTTCTGATACAACCCAGTGACGCGAGCTTCCTGTCTCTGAACAGTTTTGACACCTAAAATAAATGAAGATTTTCTTGCACTTTTGTATAAATAGTGAGTCTGGCCTTCCAGTGACATTTATAAATGTTTTGAATCTTTGGGGAATTGTATATTCCTCTTACCTCTCAGTAATGGGATATGGCCTAAAGAGTCATTTATTTAAAAGCAGGCTGTTCATTAATCTTCAAAGCAAGGACAACCAATATTTTTTTATTTTTACCACTTTAAAGAAGAGCACAAAGTTGTCATAGCAGAATGGCAATCGGTGGTATTCGGGTTATCACAATTGTTTATTTTTCAGATTATGGATTGTAAACACCCTCCTAACCATAAGTATTAAAAGTAAATATCCTCATCCTGCACTTTTTGTGGTCCAGACATGAATTATACCTTAATTATTCAACATGCAACATAAATTATTTGCACCAAAAATATAAAAATTTTAAATAGGTAATCACAACTATGCAATCGCAACTGATTTCACATTTATGTTCACATAATTTACAAATGGCGCTTTTCCATTGCGTGGTACGACTCGGCTCAGCACGGCTCGTTAAGTCGCCTTTCCACTGCACACAACTTTTTTTTTATTACTTGTTTATGAATAATAATGTTTTTTGGTTGTTTTTTTAATGCAGTAAGTTTTTTTTTATAAAGCTTAACAAAAAAGGTGTTAATAAACTCACGCAAACAGACCTGATTGGACATCACTGAAATATGTCACATCCGGTCGGGTGGTCGCATACAGGCTAGCCGCAGAAGTTCAAATATTTTAACGCATCCGCAGCTCGAATCAGGTCTGAAATTTCCGCATACGCATATGAGTGGAACTACACGCAGCCACCGCGCTACTCTCCATTGGAAATGAATGACTTCCGGTCCGACTATTGTCATTCGTCGTGTGCAGTGGAAAGGCGCTTTACGGCACGGCTCAGTTCGGCTCGGTTTGGGTTTCAATGCAGTTTAGTAATGCTTTAGAGTGGGCGGGGTTATTCACGTGTCGTTATAGTTGCAACGCGTCTACTGACGTGACATCATCGTAAACGCGCCACAAACAAACACACAACAATGGAGTATTTTTCATTCTGCGTTGTAACACTGAGTTGAGATGTATATAGCCCAGATGCAAATAATGCACGGGAGACGAGAAAATGGCGTACTTTCCCGAGTTTAATAAAATGCTTCAAGCGCCAACACACTCGTCCGCATACATGGAGAGCGAGTGAGGAGAAAGAGGAATTTTTGTTTTTACATTAACACTCTACTCAGGTTACAAACAGAAAAAGAATCAAATAAAATTAAGTATAGAATTTAAAGTGGTCAGTAGAGCAAAAGTTACCTCTTCATCTTGTCATTTTGTACTGACGCACATTAAGCCCCGTGCAGTTGTTAATCATTCATAAAATTACCATAAAAGCCCTAGTGGCCGTTACAGCATCGCCCCATCAAGCTCTCGCTGGATCCGCTCCTCGGCTATCAACGAGAGGGACGTCTGTACTTCCTCAATACAACACGAAACAGCCATTTTTGGTTGATACAAAAAGGTTTGTTTCTTCAAACAAAACAGTTGCGTCCACCAGCAGAGTTTACACGTCACGTTTTGGTAATGGAAACCCCCCCAAAAGTGAGCTGTACTGAACCGTACCATACCGTACTAAGCAGTGGGAAAGCGCCAATATTACGTATTAATGGCATCTGTTTGAACTCGTTATCACTATAAAAGACACCGGTCCATAACCTCAAACAGTCACACTCCAAACTCCACTATGGCTAAGACCAACGAGCTGTCAAAGGACACCAGAAACAAAATTGTAAACCTGCACCAGGCTGGGAAGACTGAGTCTGCGATATGTTAGCAGCTTGGTGTGAAGAAATTAACTGTGAGAGCAATTATTAGAAAATGGACACCATACAATACCACTGATAATCTCCCTCTCCATCTGGGGCTTCATGTGAGATCTCACCCCGTGGGGTCAAAATGATCTAAGAACTGTGAGCAAAAATCCCAGAACCACACAGGGAACTCCAGGGACTAAAATCCTGCAGTGACAGACGTGTCCCCCTGCTTAAACCAGTACATGTCCAGGCCCGTCTGAAGTTTGCTAGAGAGCCTTTATATAGCCAAAATATAACTTTTTGGTAAAAACTCAAGTTGTCTTGTTTGGAGGAGTAAAGCATAGGGGTGGAAACATCGTGCTTTGGGGCTGTTTTTCTGGAAAGCGACCAGGACTGATCCGTGTAAACAGAAGAATGAATGAGGATATTTATTGTGAGATTTTGAGTAAAACCTCCTTCCATCAGAAAGGGCATTGAAGATGAAACGTGGCTGGGTCTTTCAGCATGACAATGATCCCAAACACACCACCCGGGCAATAAAAGAGAGGCTTTGTAAGAAGCATTTCAAGGTTCTGGAGTGGCCAAGCCAGTCTCCGGATCTCAACCCCATAGAAAATCTTTGAAGGGAGTTGAAATCCGTGTTGCCCAGTGTCAGCCCCAAAACATTACTGCTCTAGAGGAGATCTGCAGGGAAGAAAGGGCCAAAATAAAATGTCATCTTTTGACCATATTAATATTAACTTGGGTCAGTACAGTAGGAAAAAAACATGGCAACTATAAAGCAAAAACCTGGGCAAGCATCAGCCACAATCTTATAAATGTCTCAAATCCAACTGCTTTACATCTGTGTGCATATAAGGCTGTGTTTTTTTAAATAATGAAACAAACATTGCTAGAAGGAAAATATCCTTCACCATGACATTCCTGTTCTGTAATGGTACAATCTTTGACCTTGCCAATGAGTGTTTGTCTACATCCTCTATTATAGTCTTCATTTACCGCCTGTTTACTCAGTATTAAGAAATTAGTCCATCTGAACGGTCCCAATCAGTCGCGTTCTGTCGCATTACTGCCCATCGTGTCTATGGCACAGATTAAAGCTGACGGTACAAACCAATTTGATATGCGACAGTTCTATTTTCAGTGACCTTTATGGAGATGGCCCTGAGGGTTTGGGTAATCTAATTTAGCTTAAATAATATTGCCTGTCATTAGGAAATGCATACAGTCTATTCACCTCCTCCTTCAGCCTGGCATATAATCCGAAACCAATCACCATTATCTTTCCGTTTGGAAGTTAACACATTTAAAGCGATCAAATTGTTAACCATTTATTTGAATTCAAAGGAGCCTAATGAAACACTCGTGACAAGATGAGATTGATTTTGCATTGTGGCTGTCATGTCCTTGCGACAAGCTCGGCGAAGTGAACTAGAGTATCGGCGATTAAAGATGGGTTTCCCGACGGTGTCACACAAAGGTGAAGATGCTGCTGCATTGACGTTGATTGTGACAGACTGGGTGAGATGTTTCATCAGGGTCTGCGTGATAAAACTGTAGCACAAAAGAGTGTTGATCCTGTATTCATACAGTAGCACTTAGAAATGTGTTGATTTACCAGAGGGGTCAAGGTTTTTCAGGTTAGCATGGTGCCATTAGCACCTGCTGGTAGTCGCTTTCGCCTTGGATAAGCATTAAAAAAGCTTTCTATGCAATTTTTGTTATTCTGAGTGCCATTAAGCCACCATGGCCAATGATTTTACCTGTGTACTTTCCCTTGTGAAAAAGAAGTGCACTTAATTGTATTGAATGTACACCTGTCTACCTCAAATCATATAAGTATATTTATATTAAGTAACCTTGCAGATTAAACAGCAAAATAAAGGCTACTCAAGTGTACTTATAAAGACTACATTTGAAGATTAAAAAAAAAAATTAAATCATGTTTTAATATTTTGACAGGTTTTAAAGAAAAACTTATTTAACATATTGGTCATATATCTCATGACCAATGTGTACATATTTTACGAGGTGGCTATGAATTTGTACGACCTCATTTTTACGACTGTATTTGTACGATTTTGTACAATTTGTCTAAGTGACAGGTAGGTTTAAGGGGCGGGGTTAGGTGTAGGTCATTCGTACAAATTTATAAGAATTGCGCAACTCGTAAAATACTTTGGCAAATATTTTATGAATTTGTATGAGTGAGGTTGTATAAATTCACACTAATTAGCCACCTCGTAAAATACGTATAAATTGCCATGAAATAAGGCTGACATACTACTTAAATACTAAAATACTAGCCTAGTTAAAAATGACTACAGTAAGTGTACTAAATTGCAACTTTATAAAATATTGCCTTTTTGAAGATATGCAATAGAAATGACATTAATTACAATAAAGAGTTAGTTCACACCAAAACTAAATTTTTGTCATAATTACTCACCCTCGTGTCGTTCCAAACCCATAAGACCTCCGTTCATCACACAAATTAAGATATTTTTGTTGATATCAGAGAGCCATCAGACCCTCCGTGGACAACAATACAACTGAAATGATCCCAGGTCCAGAAACATAGCAAAAACATCAATACCATGTCAGATAGACCAACCTGATCTCATGGCAATTTGTGCATAATTTACAAGGTGGTAATTCGTACGAATTTGTACGACCTCACTCATACAAATTAATTCGTATTTTATGAGTTACCAATTCGTATGAATTTGAACGAATGACCTAGTATAACCCCGCCCCTAAACCTACCCATCACATGGTTTTAGACAAATCGTACAAAATCGTACGAGTGAGGTCATATGAGTTAGTACGAATTGGCACAAATTTGGCACCTCGTACGAATACGAACGAATTGCTCGTGAGATAGTGTTGGATGGACAGTCCATGTGACATCAGTGGATCTAACTCACTTTTGCGACGATAGGAGAATACTTGCATTGCGCAAATAAAAAAAACAACAACATAATTTACTCTTCTCCTGTGACTTACGTATCTGAAAACCTTACATTCAGTTCGCACTTAAGTATATTTTAAGTATGCTTAAGTATAATTCTTTGTCTTTAGGGTCCTGGGGTCCAAGTCAGAAAACACTACCATTGAGATTAATGCCAATGATAATTTTATGGTAAGTAAGTTACTAGTTATATATTTAAATTGCAATTTTTGTTCATAATTGACATATTCAGAGTAAAACAGTATGTTTAGTAAATAATAAGAAAAGCAGGATGGGATTTGACTTTTATTCATCCAGAATAGATTGAAACAAAATGGTGTCAAAAGAAAATAAGTTGTTTTGAAGGAAGACCAACAATTTTTATCAAGAATATACAGTTCACCAGGAAGACTATGAATATGTATTAAGCCAGAAAGGTTGCTTTTAATTAAATTCTATGTACCTAATTCAAATATCTTTTACTTCTAAGCAAATGCCTCGTTTGAGTAACATGCAGCTTGTAAAAAGGTTTGACCGAATCATCAGAAAGAATCCAATCAAAGAGTCAATTGTCAAAACACCTGCTTCTCAGTTTTTAAATGTCACCTGCAGATAGTACTAAAGCAAGGCGCAGCATTTAGCAACCCATTTTTAACAGCCTATTCCATTTGTCGCTCACAGGTAGGACAGAAATGGCTTTCTAATTAGAATGAGTACTTAACCCATTTTCAAGGTTTAACACTTAGGACCGGGAAACAACTGCCATAAATGTGGTGGTCCTCAGTCTATTTTAAACATCATAGGTTAAAGTGAATGAAAAGATAAAAACAGCATCAATATGGCTAACACATCAAAATATGAGTCTATTATAAATGATCAGAATTGATGCTTAATAGCTGTAAATTATGTATTCAAGGCAAGAACACAGTCATGCAATCATGACCTTTACATGGAAACCAACAATAAAGGGACTAAACTCCACACCCATCAGAACAATAATACTGAATAAGCTGGGATAAAAATAGCTGCCTATTGAGGATGTAAATGCTCAATATTGTTACGAAGTGGTGCTTATCATTTAAAAATTCCTGAAAGACTGAAGCGTGAGTGTCATGTTTGGAAAGAACCTCTGCCCGGCAATCCCTGTTGTATCCTAGCTACCACGCAGAGCCTGCTGATGAAAAATAAATTCAAGAGAGCTCTCCATCCCAATGAACGAGTCCGCTTTTATTTGCACAACATACATCAGGCCCGCGTGGTAGTTCCTGAACAGTAACGCCTCACTTCAGGATAGGTGCTCTTTTCAGTCCAGTTTTGCCGTGTGCCATCTTTGACACGTGTTTTGTGTAAAAACGGAAAGCGACGAAAGACTTGTCACCAAAGAAAATGGGCCAGAGTCTTGATAAGTGGGCCACAGCATTTTATAAAAAGCTCAGACTTAGATGTCGGTTTATGTTACGCTACATTATTAACACGTAAGGTTAACTCAAGTGCAGGGACACTACAGCTGTTTATGCTCTCAGCTCTTTGTTCAACAGTGAGTGGCAAAGAAAGTGATTCAATAAATGGGCAGCTGTGTTAAGACAGTATATTATGGGGAATTTAGTATGTTTGTCTTACAAGTGACACCCATGGGAATAATGATCTCCAACTATAGTACTATATGCATAGTACTACCACTGTATTCTTTACAGTTAATATTTCAGTCATATGATGCATATATATCAAGCACTCTCACGTATAATCATAGATCGAAATTAGTATAGCGTTGGGTCTGACTTCAACTTTTCGAGTCAGGTTTGATCCTGACCTTGTGGGGACATTTTTGGCCCCATGAGGAAACAAGCTTAAAAATCACATAGAACGATATTTTTTTGAAGATCTAAAATAGCAGGTTTATTGTGAGGGGTAGGTTTAGGGCAAATAGATTTAATTAAACTATACAATTTGTATGACCACAGTTTTACTATGAATAACATTTTGAATTATGGCTAATGTAACAAAGTGGTTACTCTGGTTTAAGTACAATAACCATAGTTTTTTTGTTTCATCTGTAGTAAAACCATGTTTAATTTTGGTTATAGAGGTTTTATAGGTTGTTGCTAAGCTGTTCTGATTGGTTGATTGGTTGGATGGTTGCTATGGTATTTCTTACAGCCCACCCTGGGCCTCTATGATATTCTCAAGATACTCTCTAATTTAATATAAATTGATATTAATTTGGAAGAGTTACCAAATTTTTCACATCCACTAACTATTAGTGATAGTATAGTGAAGCTTGCCATTGGAAGTGCTACTAATAACCCTTTATATTAACATTTAAATTAACATTTAAAAGCTAACAATGAGAGACCAGAGTCTTAATCTCCTCCTGAAACTCAAATGCATTTTCATACCCTGATATAGATACAGTCTCTCGCACTCACTGTCGGTGGAAAGTAGATCATCTACTAATAAAAGGAAATTTCCCATGAGCCTCTCAGATCCAGCGAGCAACAGTAGCACAGGAAATAATTAAACTGCTTTGCAAAAGCAAGGCACAAGGCTAATGAACACAACAAGCCATCAACATCAAATCATGCAAGATGAAAATGAAATTCAGTACATGTAAAAGCCTTGCTCGGTGACTAACAATTTGAGTCTGTCTCTACACTGTGAGCATTGAATCTGCAAATCATCTCGGACGTTTATAGATCAAGCAGATGTGAGCTTGAGGCTACTCTTCAGCAATAATTTTAATTTCAACATTTTTACAAATAATGTCAGCACTGATACACTCTCAGAAATAAAGGTAAAAAAGCGGTACCTTTTTAAACTGTGTACCTCTTTAAAAAGTACCACCCCAGCTTTTGTACCTTTATTTATAAAAGTATAGAAAAAAGGATGATTTATTGGTAAGCCAAGCCACATCACAAATGGACACTGATGTATTTGTTAAATTATTTACATCCTGAATAAAATTCAACTTTCTACAGGCCGAATACATACAAACTCCCTGGATGAATGGTTACACGTTCTTTTGATAGTCCACTTTAGATATTCTACTAACTATAAGTAACTTGGTAACTACATGTATAATTGTATTTCTTATTAATAAACAACTACATGTCTACAACTCTTAATGTAGATTGTTAGGCAAGGTTTAGGGTTAGAAGAATTAGCATCAAAGTAAAGTGTTAGAAGATATTATTCAGACAGTCTACTAATACTCTAATGACTGTTGGCATGTACAATGTCTACAGTGGACTATCAAAATAAAGTGTTAACAATCAATTTATTTCTGACAAATAGGGAAACTAAAAAAATCATATGGCTGTTTATTCATCATTACGCAAGCGATCAAGATGTCTAAGACATTAGCCAGTACACAAACTGAGACATGAGCCCTCTGGTTTGTCAGACCTGGGTTGTTAATTTCCCATACGCGAGCTGCAGATTTGACATATTAGTCAATAAACTTTCCCAGCCTACATCACAAAGGCAGGTCTAAAGGCACAGCCCACCATACCAAACGTCTGTCGTACAGGGAGGGAGAGAGAGAGAGAAAACTAGGGCACTATTATCTGGCCTCTTTTTCCAAGCAGAAGCAGAGATTTGTGGACAGTGAGCTGGAGTGAAGAGATAGCGGCTTGCGGTGTGACTTTTACATTTCCCTTAGTGCCTGAGAAGTAAACTAAACCAAAGCGCCAATTCAAGGGCAGAGACGCTTTCAAACTTATCTTCGGAGGCCACCATGCTGGAGGAAAAGAAGACCAAGGTGAAGATCACCTTCCTGGTTATCTTGGTGGGCATCTCGTCCATGCTGGCGGCAGTGGTGACGGACCACTGGGCGGTGCTGAGTCCCAGGGTGGAGCGGCTCAACACGACCTGCGAAGCGGCCCACTTCGGACTCTGGAGGCTGTGTAAAAAGAGTATCTTCATTGTGGAGGAAGACCCTCAGGGTAAAGGCTGTGGCCCTATCAGCCTGCCAGGAGGTAAGGAAGTTCACGTCTAAGTTATTTCTCATGACCGTCATTAGCACAGGAGTGTCGTCCGATATAGCCCAGAGGCATGGATCTGTCTTCTGTAGTTTTTGGAAGAGCACCTCATTCATCTTACGTTTTGTAACTGGAAACTGCAGAGCAAGACCAAGTCAGGCATACTTTAGAAAGTTCAAGGTGCACTGGAGTTTCTCCTTTCAACATTAATTTGCAATTTTAGATGGGAGTCTATTCCTCAGCGCGCATTGAGAGTTTGTTATAATTGCGTCATTATAAATTGATTAGTGAGGTCACTGACCAAAGCGCTAGTGAATCGAACGGGTGTTGATTTGCTGTTTCTGATGTTATTGGGTTGTTTAAGGCTGTAATAGACTGGTTAAGATGATTTACGAGCAGATCTGTGGATTTGAATTAATGGAAAGGCAGATGAGCTGAATCTACCTGTGGGACACAGGCAATAACTCAACTGTTCTTTATGCTGCCTAGGGACGAATCAGCCTAATTTCTTTCCTACACCCAAGCTCACGAGGTCAAACAGATCGAAAAGAAGAAGAAAAGAATATGTAAATGCAATTCACCCTTATGACAGTAAAGACTGTAGGCGTTAATTGACGGAGTATCTGCCTTGATACCTTCTGTTACCTACAATTAACCATCAACTGCATTCTGCAGATCTACTTATGCCAGACTGCAGGTTAGAGATCAGAAGTCACACTAAAATATCATAGTATTTAGTTGATAAGTGTAACAGAGGGCTCAGTAACTGTACAAAAACAATTAGAGTAAAAAGTAAAAAAAAAATTGGATCCAGGCTGTAATGTTAGGGCGCAGTAAGACCAGCATCCTCTTGTCAAACCTCAGGAAGAACTGTGGGGGTAAACAGAGCAATCCATCCCTCCACGTGTTCCTGTGAACTACTTGGTAGGATCTCCTCCTTAAGCAAGGCCCCAAGATTTACCATCAACTATGGATGTAGAAGGCAAAATGACAACAGCCTACAGTTCTCCATCAAAAGTTATATATCATTGATATGTTGACAACTGTGCAAAAAATCTCATCAACCTCAGCTTTAGTATGTAGCTTCAGGGTGGAATGCTGTTGGACCATTTGTGTGTACTGAAGACCATTAATCTGAGGCATATTCACACAGCTCAATTCTTCATGCAATTTGCAGAAATCACAATTTTCCAGAAGGTTTTTGCCAGTCCTCCAGAAAACAGGGCTTCTACAATGAAAACCTCTGAAGAGAAGGAGTGAAGGGTTTGCTTGCTTTACTAGTTGCTTTGAGCCTTGGTCTTTGAAAAAGTACGACCCTATTTGCTGCATGACACTGCACACAATACCAGCACCGTTTACTGATGCGCAACCTGAGTTTCCTCCAACCCAACCCTGCAGCTCTCACTTCAGACCATTAGGAGATAAGCAGTTCAATCAGGTGGAGGATTGCAGTCTTGGCAGACACCTACTGATATTCCTGCCCCGGTGGGAGAATTTGTGCTGGCAAGGGTTGGAAAGCACCTAACCCTGACGGTCCACGGACAACTTGCAGAGCACAGCCATTTAAAATGACGTCCTGCGAGACAAGGTGTGGCCCAGTTCACACTAGTTCTGCAAAACACAACTGCCTGGGCAGTGGTTAGATTTGGATAGCCTCTCGAATTGCACAGAAGAAGCCAAAAGCCAAAACATTAGCATTTAAGCAGTTATATTCCTGCTTGCTCAACGATTCTTGGCTTCACTTCCAGACCTGCTTCTCACAGAGGGAAAAAAGGAGAGATGAGAGTTGGCGAGACTCATCAAGTTCTTCGAGGGATTCTAGCATTTCACACTCATTCAACACTCGGGTCTGTTAAAATGTCTCTCGATCTTCCCAATAGAGTTAATTATGTTAAAATAGCCATTTTAAGTGGCTTGAAACAACTTGAAAATGTATACTGATACAGTGTGGTAGGATATAATTGTTCAAAGCAATAGTTGAAGGGGTAGTTCACTCCAAAAATACAAATTCTGTCACCATTTACTCAGACTATGAAAGAGAAAAGAAGATATTTTGAAGAACGTTATAGGATATCAGATGGTAACAAGACAGTCTCTTGTTATACAAAAGCACTGTAACAAGATTTTCAACCATTGACTTTCTCATCACAGAAAGTTATCATATGGCTTCAAAAGACTTATGGCACTTAAGTCGTATGGACTACTATTTGGGGCAATTAACACAGAATGTGTTTTTCCATTTCAATTAATTTCTTTTCCATGCTAGAGGAACATCTATGACCATTGTACTTACATTATTTGCAGCTTCTCGCTTATGAGTGCTGTGTTTTTAAAGGAGACATGGGATGCTCATTTTTCACAAGTTGGTATGATTTATTATGTTCTTCATCAAAAGTCTGCAACATACTGAAAATACCCCAATGGTTGTGTAAAAACAACACTCTTTTTGTCAAAAACAGCTCTGCTTTGGTGCTTTAAATGATAATGAGCTAACCCTGCCCAAAACACAATAGAAAATGTAATGGATTTAATGGTTATTATGGGAACTGTATTGGTTTTAATGGAAAGTATAACTTACCAATATAACGGTGTCTACTGGTATGTGATAGATTCTATTGGTGGGATATTAAATCCTATTGAAAAAGTGCCCAAAACACACAAAAAAATGATGTTTGTAATGGTTTTACTGGAAAAAGTTATTGGTTCATTATGATATTTCAATGAAAACCATTACAATTCTGTGATGGTTTCTATTGCGCTTCTGTTGTTTTTTGTGTGTATTTGGTGCATTGGACCAATCAGAAAACCCCAGGGTCAGGGCAAGTGTTGCAAGCTTTTGTATACATTAGGAAGTTGGTATGGCAACTGTTTTATTTGATATTCATTGTTGCATGTTTTTCAAAACGCTACATTTTTTAGACGCAAAGACATGTTCTGTGTAAATGACCCATTACAGTACTCCAATGACGTTCTTTTGTCATTTGTGGGAACTGATGGTCCCTAGTCACAGCATGTGTTCATTGTGTAAAAAAAAAAGGGTTGCGTTAAGATCCATTGTGCTCCACTGGAGAAAGAAAGCAATTGGTTTTGAACAACATGAAAGTAATGATGCTAATGACAGAGTTGTTATTTTTGGATGAACTCTTTCTTTAGTACCTTTGTGTTGCAGGAGCTTTATCTCAGTTTGTCAGCCAAACTTCTACAAAGGCACGGAGGCCCCGGAGGAAGCTACTTCCCTTGTGTGACCCAGATATGAGCACCCTTAGTGGGCTAGCTGCTTTAAATGTGTCCTCCTCCTCTCACATTGACCCAGAATCTAACGGTCATTCCACAAGTGGACAAAAGAGGACACCTCTGTTTTCTTGAGCCACTGCTCCATATTAACCAAAATAAAAACAGCACAGCTGCCTCACGGTGCTCGAAAACCTGCCCAGCCCAATGGTCTGTTTGCTTGGGCCATGAAAGGGAGGGAGCTTTAATCAAGATGTAAAAAACTAATATGACAGCCACTGCAACCCAGCAATCGGCCTCCTCCCTGAAATAAGTGCTTTCATTAACAAAACTGTGAGGTCAATGATACGCCCCAAATTGCTATTTTCGGCTCCTCATTTTGTGCTGCGGTGCCGCTGAACTGAAAAGGCTCACGCTGTTTTTTTTTTGAGCTTTAGGTACAATCACGCTGAAAAACAGATCTGCCTACATGCAGAGCAAGGCGCATGGAACAGGTCTCGCATTCGATGCGTGCCAGGGGAGAAATTGGCAGATTTGTCAAGAGCAGCCCTTTTATCTGGGACTGATTCGTGATCGCTCTGTCCTTGTATGTCTCTGTCAGATGGATGAAGGATGCTGACAGGCCTACCGAAGCAAGACAGGTGAAGAGGACATGAAAAGACTGGGAAAACATGGAGGGATGTCAATGGATCTCCACAATACACACTCCACAACTCTCTATTGCCTCAAAGGGCCTCGAAACACAATTAAATCAAGTCTCACATCGTGGGTTGAGGGCATTGAAATGCTAACGCAGGACTAGACAGCTGACCACGAGCCCACACATGGCACCAAACGTTACGGCCAAAGGTAATGCGCTCTCAGAGGCCAATCGTGAGATGAACTCATCCACAACAGCTTGCGCTAAGGGCCTGTGATGGGAATAGTCAAATAAGCTGAGTAAATCACAGGCTAAAGCAGCACAGCGCGATGCATCCTAACCCCTTACCGCTGTCTTTACTAATAAAGCTAAGACCAGCCTGTTGCTAGGTTACCTATACATAGGCCTCCCCCAACCCCCGCTTGTGTTGGAGATTCTTGGTCCAGCGTAACAAACAGCTCCTATGTCAGTCTTTCTCCCGGCATGGGGGATGCTGAGGTTGCTTTATGAGTTTAATCTAAAGAAAAGGTTCCAACCTTATTAACTCTTATGTAACGTGACTGGGACATACGCGAGCAAGGACTCTTTTGCTTCACAATTTTTTCTGGATCTGTAACCTAAAGAACATGGGCAATAAGCTCATTTCTGTTTACTAGTCCATGGAGGGGAGGGGGGCTGTTAAGGCTAAATTATGGTAGGAAATAGAACTTGTTATACTTCATCAGCTGATTTGATTTCCTGTCCAAAAATCACATAGAAATTGTGCACACCTACCAGCTGGAAATCTTGCACAATGTAATCACATGCTCTCCGCACATAATTCAGAATTCATGACCCATTCGCTGGACACACGCGAATGCCTGGCTTGATTTCAAGCACCCGGCTATGGTCTGTGGAGAAAATGTCGAGCGGGCTCATTGGTAGTTTGGCTGCATCGTAACGACAGGCCACGGCAGCACCTGCAACCCTCAGCTACAATCACTGTTTTCATCTTGTTTTGCAGTCAAGAACTGCTCCTACTTCAAACACTTCACATCAGGAGAAGAGGCTGAAGTTTTTGAAGTAAAGACTCAGAAAGGTAAGGTTTTGCCCCTTAGAAGTCACGTGTGGATGGTGCAGAGGTTTTCACTTAAAACCAAGTAGAGACGGCGGATATCAAATTAAATTTGCTGTGCAACCCAATATAAGTAAATTAATCAGATCATAAAAAGGTCAAATTATCCTAAAACAACATGAGTAAAACAACAAAAACAACAAAACATCTGTTTACCTACGTCATGTGACCAAATGTCCAAATATCCAAAAAAAAAAAAACCTATAAGTAGTAACTTTTGTAGGATTACAAGTATTTTAAAATGTAAAATCTAATTACAAATACCTATTTTTTGGTATCTGGTAATCCAGATTACAGGTAATCTGTCACTTCCTAGCATTGTTCATCCAGCACTGTTTACAACACTGAAGGAGTGACCCACCAAAACACTTCCAGCGGAATACGGTTGTCAGTTGTGTATTTGGGATTGCAAACCGCATTGTATTTACAGGTTTGAGTCTCGAAATGTCTTGTTCACACAGCAGCGTGTTTCGAATTCTGTCTGTATGAACGTGCAACGGGAGTCATTCCTTACCAGTAACCATAGCGACTGTGTGCGAAGTAATATCAAAGATGGCGACGTCCATAAACTTTTATCACTTTTTTACACAACAAGAGTCCAATTTAGATTAAATTTTAACTAACTGACTGCAGATTACAAATTTGTGCGGAGAGAGGAGCATTGAATCATGCGGCGCGGTGGACAACTGATGCCATAAAACTTAAACATAAAACCTCTGTCACTGTAAGTTAACGAAAACGTACGTGAAAACACGCACTACACGATAGACGTGCATTTGTGCGGCAGACTGGCTCCCTCTCAGTGTATGATGTGACAGACAACTAGCAGTCCTTTTCCGTTCACACAGTGTGTGTGTTCCGAGAATGCGGCTGTGAGTCCAGAAAATGTACACATGTCAGTTCGGTTACAGAATACGGTTGTCACACCCGTAAATAACCGAACTGTGTGAGAACGTAGCGATATTAAGTACTCAAAAACAGGATTGACAACTGTATTCTGCTGCTATCTCTCCTGAAAAAACCCCAGCTAAAGGCTGGTTTTAGCTTGGAAGCCAAGCGTGTTCTTAACTGGTTAAAGCAGATCAGCAGGCTGGTTTTGAGTGTGAATATCATAGCAATGAGTTTTGCATTTGCAAGTACTGCCCCCAAGATATAAAGATACAACATTTGTTATTATTTTAAAAAGTTGTGCTATTTAACTACTTCGCTCTTCTAAAGACTGAAACTTGTCTTTGCTTTAAGTTAGACATAACATGCACCAATCTCAGTCAGTGCAATCTGGCAACCAAATATGGCCACTGGCATTAAATTTTCTGCCTACTTGAGCAGAGCACATCTTATTTATTTCACGCTCTAGCTCGGTCATTGAGTTAAAGTAGAATAAAGCCCTATCTGAGTTTGATAAAGTGCTAAAAGTAGCGAGCCGTGAAGCAAATCACAAATGATCCATCGCCACACATTTCCTGAGCCGCATCCTAAAATGTCAATACTCATTCACGCTATTGATCTGTCTATATTGCTAATTAATGACACATTAAACGCAACATTAGTCTAGAGGTCAGACTGATTAGCCAGATCATTTGAATTAGCAGAGTAGATGAAGTCATCCTTGAATGATCTTATTGTGGATACAAGGTGCCTGCAGAGTTGTTCGGTGAATACAAGCTCTTTTGGTGAAGCAGTACAGTAGTTGCAATAAAAACATTGATAACTACGAACAAAATTTGACTAATAAACATAAACCTATCAAAAACATACCAACCACCTTGGAAGAACTGGTAAGACACTGAATTAGTTTTAGATGTGGTAATATAAGTAGGATTCTCTGAAACAGCTCGATGGCATTTTAAAAGAACAGTTTAATAATAATGTTGCATAAGATCTCAGGAAGACCTGGTCTTGCTTTGATCAGCTGTTTGAATCTCTGTGTGATTTTCTTCTGTCAGAGTACAACATCTCAGCTGCTGCCATTGCGATCTTCAGTTTGGCCTTCATGACCCTGGGCAGTCTCTGCCTCCTGGGGGCTTTTGGGAAGGGCAGAGACTACCTGCTGAGACCAGCTGGCATGTTCTTTGCTTTTGCAGGTAAGCACTATGTTTAACTGAAAATATCTTCTTAAATCATTTTTAGTATTTTTGTAATTTAATTGGTAACAAGCTTCTCGTGAACACTGAATATGCATGGTTTAAACTATATTGTGGAATTTGCGCCAGCTGTTATATGTTCAAAACACCATGTTATTACCATACATGTACAGGATATAGGTTTTCATTGTTGTTGATTCCCTTAAAAGAAATACACTTTTGCATATTTTTATAAAGAGTATTCATGGAGTGCTTATTATTTGATGATTTCTGACACTTGAGCAAAATTCGGTTAAAAAAATGTGTTATAGTTTTAACTTATAATAAACACATTTAGCAAAAAGTTTTTGGAGTTTTTCTGACCCACTTTACCTACATCTTTGTATGTAGTTTCATAATTACTTATACTGCTGGTTAAAAAGGTCTAAGTGTACTGCTGAATGTACTGTCAATTATTTATGATAAAATATTGAATGACATTTCTACTGAAACTTGTATGTCATGCAATTACATGTATTTATAATTTAGTGCTGTCAAATGATTAATCATGATTAATCGCATCCAAATTAAAAGGTTTTGTTTATGTGTGTGTGTGTATATATATAGAATATATTATTATACAAATGTATATACATGGTAATTTTTTCAAAATATATATACTGTATGTGTTGGGGACAGTACCTCTGGACTGGCAGACCGGGGTGGTGGTCCCTCTTTTTAAGAAGGGGGATCGGAAGGGGATCACACTCCTCAGCCTACCCGGGAAAGTCTTTGCTAAGGTACTGGAGAAGAGAATTCGACCGATAGTCGAACCTCAGATCCAGGAGGAACAATGCAGCTTTCGTCCTGGAACACTGGACCAGCTCTACACCCTCTTCAGGGTACTGGAGGGTTCGTGGGAGTTCGCTCAACCAGTTCACATGTGTTTTGTGGACTTGGAGAAGGCATTCGACCGCGTCCCTCGCGGTGTCCTGTGGGGGGTGCTCTGGGAGTATGGGGTCCGGGGCCCTTTACTAAGGGGTTGTACGGTCCCTGTATGACCAGAGCAGGAGCTTGGTTCGCATTGCCGGCAGTAAGTCAGACTTGTTCCCGGTGCGCAGGGGCGTAGCACCAAATTCTGAGCCCTATGCACAAGCAGTGGCCATGGGCCTCCGTAAGCTTGAGGTTCTCAACTACCTACAACACCATTTAATACATCATTCAACTAATGGCATTTACCCAAACTATTAGCTTTTACATTAGTTAACAACATTTATTGTGATCTTAAAATTATATTTACAAGAAAATAAAATTTCACTCCTCAGGGGCCCTCCCCCGACTTGGGGCCCTGGTAATTTAGTCCCACTTTTCACCCAACTACGACGCCCCTGCATGTGGACTCTGGCAGGGCTGCCCTTTGTCACCGGTTAAAGTAATGAACAGGATTTCTGGAGGGGGTTTGGTTTGGGGACCACATGATCTCATCTCTGCTTTTTGCAGATGATGTTGTCCTGTTGGCTTCTTCAAATCAGGAACCATACTGGGGCGGTTTGCAGCTGAGTGTGATGCGGCTGGGATGAGAATTAGCACTGAGCGCTCTGGTTCTCAGCAGGAAAAGGGTGGCCTGCCCCCTTCAGTTTGGTGGGAAGTTCCTACCTCAGGTGGAGAGGTTTAAGTGTCTTGGGGTCTTGTTCACGAGTGAGGGAAGGATGGAACGAGAGATCACAGACGGATCGGGGCAGCTTCTGCAGTAATGCGATCGGTGTACCGGTCTGTCGTGGTGAAGAAGGAGCTGAGCTACAAGGCGAAGCTTTCGATTTACCGGTCGATCTACGTTCCTACTCTCACCTATGGCCATGAGCTTTGGGTCATGACCGAAAGAACGAGATC
>JAUCMU010000063.1:20904638-20921468 GCA_032275025.1 Enteromius treurensis
TCGATTTACCGGTCGATCTACGTTCCTACTCTCACCTATGGCCATGAGCTTTGGGTCATGACCGAAAGAACGAGATCCAAAATGGGGCGGCCAAAATGAGATGTGCTTCTCAAATCTTACCCTGGAGGTCCAATGCACTGCAGAGTTTAGGTCCAATCCTGATAAAACTCACCTACCAGTGACTTTCTAATGATCTTTAAGACACTGATTAGCATGCTCAGGAGTGTTTGATTAGGGTTAGAGCTAAACTCTGCAGTGCATTGGACCTCCAGGGTAAGATTTGAGAAACCCTGACCTAGGACATGCTGGAGGGACTATGTCTTTCGTCTGGCCTGGGAACGCCTCTGTATTCCCCAGGAAGAGCTAGAGGTAGTGTCTGTGGAGAGGAAATAACAAATCCTAGATCTGAATGAATGACATATTCTTATTAAATACTTTGTTCTTTACATATTTGAATGTGCTGATAACAAAATCGCACAAAAACGATCAATGGAAATCTAATTTATTAACCCTTGGAAGTCTGGATTTGGAGTCACACTCAAAATTGAAGGCTGATCCAACTTTAATTTAATGTCCTAGTCCTAACTAGTCAAAATGAGGTTCAGTAGTGTGTGTGGCCTCCACATGCCTCTGTATGACCTCCCTACAATTCCTGGGCATGCTCCTGATGAGGTGGAAGTTGGTGGATGGAGCGCAAAATGATGTCCCAGATGTGATCAGTTGGATTCAGGTCTGGGGAATGGGCGTTCCAGTCCATAGCATCCAAGCCTTCGTTCCTTGCAGGAACTGCTAAAACACTCCAGCCAAATGCCAAATGCCCTGCAAAGTGTTGGGCTGTAAGCACAACCCCCACCTGTGGACATCGGGCCCTCATACCGCACTCATGGAGTCTGTTTCTGAACATCATTTTGCAGGGCTCTGGCAGTGCTCCTCCTGTTCCTCCTTGCACAAAGGCGGACTTAGCGGTCCTACGCTGACAGATACAGCAAACTTTCTTGCCACAGCTCGCATTGATGTGTCATCCTGGATGAGCTGCACTACCTGAGCCACTTTTTTTTTCACAGAAGTGTGATTGACTTGGTGTTCCCTTTATTTTTTTTTGAGCAGTGTATATATACATGTATATAAATATATATACATTAAAATATGGTTAACTTACAAACTTCATTTGACATTAAAGTAAAAATGTTTCTCTTTTCATCAGTATCATCTGCATCTACGCTTTTTTAGAGCTCTAATTTGAAGATGTAAAGTCCACTTTCAACACAATTAAGCACACTTCTTTTTACAAGAGTGACTTTAAGACTCTATTATCAGGATTACATCTCGCTACATTCAAGCTTCAGTAACCGGTCAACTGTGAGCATTTAACAGGACGGTGTAAATGAACGCCGGTGAATCAATAGTCGCGAAACCCCAGACACCAACCACAAAACCACCATCTTTATTCTCCATTTAACCTCAATGACCTTCCTTACCCTCACAGGTCTGTGCATCGTCATCTCGGTGGAGATCATGAGGCAGTCGGTCAAACGGATGATTGACAGTGACGAGACCATATGGATCGAGTACTACTATTCGTGGTCCTTCGCTTGCGCCTGCGCCGCCTTCACCCTCCTCTTCCTCAGCGGCATCAGCCTCCTCATCATTTCCATGCCACACATGCCCAGAAACCCCTGGGAGACCTGCATGGACGCCGAACCAGAGCCCATAGACTAGTTAAGAATAAGAGCGAAATGCAGAGTGAATGATTATGATGCATTGCATTTGTAGATGATGATAGTGATGCATTGATATTTTTAACTAAGCGTTGACAGAGACGTCGAATTGTTCAAAGGGATAGGTTATCCGAAACACTTTTTCTATTTGTATAGATTGAAATTGTTCAGCAGAAGAAAGTCAGTCATACATGTTTAGAGTCCATTATTAAATACCTAACATGAATTTTGTATGTTTTATGGTATATGAAAACATTTCTATGCGCATTCATGCTTATATGCAATAGATGACAGCCAAGAATGTATTTTTAGGGAGTTTACAATCTGTTATTTCTGAAACGGTGCCAATGAATTGGATGATGGGTGACCATTAAAGTCTAAACAAATGATAGTTGTTATATACAGCCAGTTTCAGCAAATACAGATTGCATTTTAAAGTGAGGTGAATGTAATAATGTTACTGGCACAGGTTTATACTTATCAGGTAATTAAGCTGTTATATTCTTTACACAGAGCACGCTTGGACTTCCTGCCTTTTAGTGACTGAGTCTCAAAGATCTGCCCCGAGAAAGACTGTTAAAACATTTTCTGTTTCGATGTAGTTGTGGCAGGGCGTATTGAAGTTCTCCTTTTTCTAATAGTAACCCTAGCTTTTAAGACACCACCAAACCTTGAGTTACTTTGTTGCTGTTTTGAGGCTTAATTTAAAGGGAAAGAGCATCTTGTACTCATTTGATTGTATGTTTGGCCCATTTTCAAAGAAAAGGGATTTTAAATGTGTATATATAAAATGAGTATGCTTGTACAGGAAATCCAAAAAAAAGTCATACATATATTCATAAACATGCATATTCAGTATGCTTATTCTGTTATTCATACAGCTTTATTATTCTGAAATGTACACTATATTGGAACACAGTAAACCAGGGTTTACAATTTTGAACTGCTATCTGATAAATGGACAGTTTAAGGGATAGTTCATTAATAATACTTATAATTTAATTCCAAACACAAATGAAGATATTTTTGGAAGGTTTTCTGACACTGCATAGACAGCAACACAACTGACACATTCAAGACCAAGGACATCATTAAAATGGGCCGTGTGACATCAGTGGTGCACATGTAATGATACAAAGCTATAAGAATAATTTCTGTGCTCAAAGAAAACAAAATGTCTTTTTTCAAGGATTTTTTCCTCTTCTTTGTCTTCAACGCACATAAATGAGAGTACCAGGATGTACACGTTATTTTATATGTATAAGTTATTTTTGTTTTCTTTGTGCCCAAAAAGTATTCCCGTAGTTTCCCAATATTACAGTTGAACCAATGATGCCTTACTATGCATGTGTCAGTTGCTTTGATGTCTATGCAGGATCACAAAGCTCACCGATTTTCTCTATCTGAAGTAACTTAATTTGTGTTCTGAAGATGTAGAAGGAACAAAATGATGGTGAGTAATTAATGACAATTTTCATTTTGGCATGAACTCTCCTTAAGCTGGTATTAAACAGTTAATTTTGAAGGGATATAAACTACTATATGAAACTGCATTACATACCTTAGATAAAATGCTACCTGATAACCACTAATAACCAATTCCTGAACTTAACTAAATATATTATAGCTCTTATTATGCTTCATTTTTTATATCCTGATCAGGTGAGCACAAACAAAACCTCTTTGTTGCTTATTAAAACTGAGCATTTTGATATCCAATAACAAAGCACTCTTGAGAAATTCATTTCTTGTTCATTCGGCAGCTTCGCATTTTTTTTTTAATGTATTTGCAAACGCAATAAAAATGACAAAATGTTCCGATGTGCCATTTCATTGATAACAAAGGTTTTGTTTAAAATGTGTTTGTTTTGCATTCAGCACGCGGATGAACAATAAAGCACACAAAAGTCATCTCATGTATTCATTTATTCATATGTACAGGTTTGAGAAAAGTCTGTCTACATCTATACAACTTTTTATAATATTTTTTTATACGAGTCAGTTCACCACTCAGCAGCAAGCACAAGAAAACACACCAAGAAACTGAACATTATAATAAAAAAAAAAAGAAATAATAAAACAAAAAAAATGCCAGCTGGGAAAAATCACTTCAACAAGGTTTACTTCTGGGAGTGGATGCGAAGAGAGCGGACATAATTACAGGAAAGACGGGCAGCTGAGTGGTCAACCAATTCATGGTGTTTTTAAAAATCTTTTTTTTTACCATAAATCTTTTTTTTTTTTTTTTTGTTATTGTTTTTTTTTTATGTTTTTCCCCCAAATGTTTTGGTGTTTCATGATATATATATGCTGATTCGGTTTGTAAAATCACAGATGCCAAACTGTAAAAGAACCAACTAGTACTAAAGCAAGTAAAAAATAATAAAACGCAAAATGTCTAACTATCTCACAAAATCAAAAGACATTTTTTTTTTTTTTTTTTTTAAGATTGTTATTCTATTTTTTTCAACAGTTTTCCTTTTTAACAGGTGTATATAGTTCATATATATTGACTTATTTAAAATACGTGTAATAGCCATTGCTACTGTTTGAACTGCCTATGCTAAGTTCCTGTAACAGAGAGATGGGGTCACTGTTCTTCTTGACCTGCTCGGGCAGCGGCCGGGGCTTTGGAGGGGCTCGGAGGGCGCTGGCGTAGGACATGGTTGGGGGCTTGGAGTTGCCGGGACCCTGGGGGCCCCCTGGGCTGGTGTTGCCCCCTCCTGGATCGGGCGGGGTCTGCTTACTGGGCATGAGGGGTGGGAACTGTCCATGGTGCTGAAGAGATGCAGCGCTGGCGGGGTGAGGTGACTGCTGCTCCTCCGCGACGCTCATCACCTTTGAAACTGAAGAACAATTTGCCCATACCATTATTACTTCAGCTGTATCAAGTTCCAGTTATTCTATTCATCACAGGTCAAACATACGCAGGTCAGTGGGATCACAGGCAGTTCATTATTAATGAACACAAATGAACACACGGTGCATGCCCGCCAGACAAATTAGACATGTTTTTCAAAACGGAACTATTTTGAACTGCATGCAGCATCACAGAGCTACACATTCACTTCACTCTTGTTCCGCTTCTTCGACTGAATTTAATTACTAGATATGCAAAAAAAATCCCCAAAAATACAGACATGATCAATACGCTCGAATATATGAATATGATCGAAAATTGCTTTACAATCCTGCAAGAAAAAGGGATAATATATTGGATCTACTATATACTTACATCAGCAAATTACATACGGTAGGTGTTTTTTGTATTAGTTATATAGCATTTTAGAAATAGCTTTTAATATTTCCAGCTTTTAGTTTAATTTTACTGATTAAAGGAATCACAATATAGTATATTACAAACATATGAGACATGTTCGGAGCAGCTAAACCGGTATTACTTCAGCATTGTTCGTATAGAATTTCAGAGTTTATTTTTATTTTTAGAAATAGCTTTTTCATATTTTTGGTTTTAGTCATGAAAAACAGCTTTGCAATAATGAAAGAACTAAAACAACAACAACAACAAAACACCCAACATATACATTTTTTGCATCATTTATATAGTATCATAGGATTTATATATATAAAAAAAAAAAGCGGCTGTAATATTAATATTTTCAGGTTATGATGTTTAATTTTAGTTTTAGTGATAAAAAAAGGAATTGCAATATATTTCTAGATACAATGCATATTATGTTTGCACTATTTATACGGTATTGCATTTATTTATCATTACTTTTTTAAATATGTTTTCTTTAGTAATTTCAGGTTTAGTTTCTAAAAAAATAGCTTGGCAATAATGCCAAATCCGCATATATTAAGACATCAGCTAAACTATTGTTATTTTAGTATTGTTTATATATCAGTTTTAATATATCAGTCATCAAACGAATAAGTGCGAATAAGCGAATAAGTGCCTACGAAACGCACCTAAAACCTCTCTGTGAGGGACGAGGTGGCTCGCTCCGTTACATGGAATGTTGTGGAGAGGAGCGGGGTTCGGGCCGGGCCCACTGCTGCCCAGCCATAGGTCTGCTGAGGGGTATCTGTAGGAGGGCGTGGGGTGGTCCTGAGGATCCAGGCTGTCCGGATACGGCTGGGGGGAGCTGGAGGAGATCCTCCTCTGGTACAGAGGCCGCCCGGGGCCCCGTGGTTCATACTGCGAGACAGAAAATGAGGGTGGGAATAAGAAGAAACTAATGCAATCAAAAGAGATAACTCATTTGGATGCATTTGTGTCAAACTCTCTGATTGAAACATTGAAAACAGCGGGATCTCAACTGAATGCCAGAGACATGTAGTCCAATTCAGACATTATTTTTTTTTTTTATATGCCAAATCACACAAGAAAAAGCAGAAGTCCAAATAAGAGAACTAACTATTACAACTTTAAAGCTATATTCCGTACATTTCCTGTACATTTATAAAAACTGAAGGGCACATGTTAACTACACTTGAGACCGTGATGACAACCGCATGAGATGGCTTTTAGAAATAAACATGTTTAAATCAAGCAAATCACAAATAACCCTTAAAACATGAGACCATCACAGTTTAAGTCAGCTCCTCCAGTTAAGTTTGATATGATTTTAGTGTCGATTTATATGGAGCAAACTCCTACCTTGGTTAGGCTTGGTACATAACCAGTAGTTTTATCCACCTACGTTGTAGAGGAATTCAACAAAACTGTGAGCTTTTAAAACCTTCTGATCTGCTTGGACTACAGACTTCAAGGTTGCATGAAATATTAAACCTATTTAAATATCATAAAGCATAATGCGATTGCGAGTTCAGATGTCAAATGTTCGGATTAAATTACAATATATGCAATGCAGGTTGAATACACACGCTTTAATTATTTCCATGCGTGTAGGTTCTATCCAGTCATTTGTTTTAATGCAGTGGTTCTCGCCCCTGGTCCTCGCGCCCCCCTTGCTCTGCATATTTTGCATGTCTCCCTATGTTAACGCACCTGATTCTAATAATCAGCTCATTAGAAGAGAGCTCCGTGCATGAACTGTGTTGCCAATCGACATGGTCCCTACACAGTGTTCGTTAATGTTTATTTCACTTCGAAACATTTATTCACGAATTTGCACTGTAAATAAGTGAATACGATTTAAATTGCATCTCGCACACTTAAATGCCCTTTGAATGGAACGTATAAATTCAGTTCAAACTGGAATCATGGCGGAATATTAGGTGATGCCCACTTATCAGTGCGCATACGTTCAAACAGAACAAATGACAAGAGAAACATACGGAATGCGCAGAGCGGGGGGACGGGTGAACCCTGTCACCCCTTTGACAGCCGTTACAGTAATTTGTTGCTCTTTGATGCAAATTGTTCATTTGAAGCAACATTAGCATCTAGGGCTTTCGATGAGACTTCAGCTTCTTTTAAATAATGCGGCGACCACCAATGGGAGTG
Organism: Enteromius treurensis; assembly: GCA_032275025.1. Lineage (NCBI taxonomy): Eukaryota > Metazoa > Chordata > Actinopteri > Cypriniformes > Cyprinidae > Enteromius > Enteromius treurensis. The sequence goes on from JAUCMU010000063.1 coordinate 20,911,791, forward strand.
CAGACAACACGTTAACAGCCCTTACCTCTTCTACGCTGTGCAGGGAGCTCTGTGGGGCCTGGAGCTGCTGTTTCTGCTGCTGGTGCTGCAGCTGCATGATGGGACCCTGCTCTTGCCTGTGCGCCATGGCCTGCAGGCCGAAGGGCATGCCGTGGCCCAGCACATGGCTCTGGGGTAGGCCAGGGTGGGGCCAGTGGGCCTCCTGGAGAAGGTATTTGACCGGAAGATGCCCCACTGTGTGCTCGGGCGGCAGGGAGAAGTTGGCCTGATTGAAGGCTTGGTGCTGCTGGAAGGGCTGGCCGCCCATGGGCAGCTCTCGACTGGTGTCGGGGAAGGAGGGCTGACCTGGAGCTGGGAAGGGATTGGGGCCGGTGGTGTGGTTTGCGCTGGTGGAAGAGGGAGACGGCAGGTCCCCGGGGCTTCGGGGCTGGACTTGACGGTACTGAAGGAGGCGAGACTGAGGAGGGGGCATGTCGGCCGGCTCCCGCTGCTCATACTGGTCTTGAGGGAGCATTTCACGCAACAGACCGGGATATCTGGAGAGAGAGAGAGAGAGAGAGATTAAGCACTCAGGATATGGTCAGAATGGAATCCTAGCTTACTGCCCTGTATACTGCCTATTATATTAAAAAGAAAATGTACTTAAATAGGCAATGATCAGAAGCGTGCTACATTGTGACTTGATCTCACCAAGTTTTACAATCATCAAACAAAGCATTTGCATCCTGAGCAGTTTTTTCTCTTTTTCTCTCGAGTGAATGCAAATTTTCTCAGGGGTGTACAGAAAGTTTGTGATAGAAAGTAACTCTAATAGAGTCATTTTTTCCTCTCATCACGTTCTTTTGCATCATGTCCCTTTGGAGGCGGCACAGCATCTAGTTATGATGGTAATAAATACATTCACCTTATGCAATTTTACGGACTACTGAATTCTAGTTTCATAAGCGAGCAGGACAAAGAGTCTTCTAACCTGGGCATGGCAGGTCTGGGCTCCTCCTCTGCTGCAGGGCCCATGCCCCAGCCGGTTCGGAGGAGCTGCTGGGGTAGTCTCAGACCCGGCTGGCCGAGATGAGCCAACTGCTGCGCCAGGGGGAAGGGGGCCACCCCGGCCTGCAGGAAGGGAGTCTGTTCACCCCACTGACCCACACGAGCCTGCTGCTGTTGGCCCAGAGCATCCAGCCCTGAGGAAGCCTGGCCATCTGTGAAAACACAACAGAGAAAGCCCATGACATGCAGGGAAAACACAAAAGGTCTGTTCACCAATCCCTCAGCATAACACATTCAATTTCTTCTGAAGGAGGCTAACCAGGTTCAGGATAAGAAACCACGATTAAAAAAAAAACCTAGTGCTTCTAAACAATAATTGCAGCAAAAACGTTTTTTTGTTTACATAACCTATGTGTGTGTACACTGTGTATATTCATCATATATATATATATATATATATATATATTTAAACATAATAAATGGACTCAGTACACACATATTACTTCTTTTGGATGTGATTAATTGTTTGACAGCACTAAACAAAACCAATATATGACCCTGGAGCACAAAACCAGTCTTAAGTCGCTGGGGTATATTTGTAGCAATAGCCAAAAATACATTGTGTAGGTCAAAATTATTGATTTTTCTTTTTTGCAAAAAATCCTTAGGATATGAAGTAAAGATCATGTTTCATGAAAGTATTTAGTCAATATCTTACCGAAAATATATTAAAACTTAATTTTTGATTAGTAATATGCATCGATTAGATCTTCATGTGAGAACTTTAAAGGTGATTTTCTCAGCATTTAGATTTGTCTGTAGCCTCAGATTCCAGATTTTCATAAAGTAGTATCTCCGTCAAATATTGCTTTATCCTAACAAATCACATATCCATTGGAAGGTCTTATTCAGCTTTCCGATCATGTATAAACCTCAATTTCTGAAAATTAACACTTGCGACTGGTTTTGTTGTCCAGGGTCACATATATGGTAACCGCTTATTTTACAGCGTCCTAGTTACATGTACTTGCCAAACTAATAAACAATTATGCATAATAAGTACAGTATGTACATGCTAAGTTATTTACAATGCAACAAGCACTCAAATTATTGACAAGTGATTACGGTTCTTTAATTATTTGCACATTTTATTTTATTTTGTTGTAGGTGTTCCGGTTGGTCGCTGTGTAATTGTTATATAATGTTTTATGTAGTTGCAAAATGTCTAGAGTGTCACATTTTACAAAGTGTCTAGTGTGTCGTGTTCCACTTTATTTATTCTGAAAATGCTTCTTTTTTTTTAGGGCTGTCAAAATGCATGCGTCAATTGTGCAATTATTATAATTGTTTTTTTGCCAGCTGCAGTTTGTGTCATTGATGTAAATCAAGGTACAATCAAATAACTTCTTTGGTTAACTTTGGTAGCTTAACTAAAGATGAATCTACAGTCAATTTATACATAGGACTTTTGAGAGACGCTTCAAGGTTTTTCCCCTTGTCAATGTAGAGAGTGCAATAATTCTGATGAATGTAAAAAGAGATCTCAAATGATTAATAACCACAGTTATTACTGTGAAGCCTAACTTTCTAGGGTGTTTGTCTGTAGATGCTGTGGGGTTCTGACTGGTTTTGTGTGCACGCTGCTGCACGGTTGCGGGGTGTTCTGCGGGGTTGATGTGCATTGCTACATGGCTGAAACCATTTTGTGTGTGTTTTGAGTGCAGTGCTATGTTTTCTGTATGGTTGATTCAGACTCAGTTCAAGGAGCTCAGAGAGATTTAAATAAAAATGTTTTTTTAATGCCGAAAAGTTGGTGTGAACAGGGTTTCACGCCATCTAATTTAAACCCTTAGGCACAATACAGTGGAATTTATGAGGGGCTTGAAAGGCTAAACTTACAACTGCCAAAGTTGTTGAGAGAGAAAATTCAAAACCGAGATACAGAAGGCAGCCGGAATAAACACTACGGCATCAAAGTGAAATGAACATAAGTGAAGCGCTGTGATCCATGCGTGCACATACCCAGAGTATCGCCCAGCAGAGAGTCCAAACTCTCTTCTCCGAAGCTGTTGAGGCGCACTGGCTCCTGGTGCATCTGAGGGGGAAGGCCTCTCACCACGCCCTTCAGGTCCTCAGCCACCCCTCCTGGACCCGCTCCCATTGAGGCCTCGCCACCCTCCAGCCCCTCCAGAACCGGAGACTGCAGCCCACGGTGCGCCATTGGAGCCCCACTAAAGAACGATGTAGGGAAGGTCGAGGGCTGAGGGTGCATGGGGGTCTGCATTCGTAGGGGAGGTCGGGAGAGTCCGTACTGCTGCGGAAACGTGCTGTTCCCGTGTTGAGGTGGGAAATTGGGATGAGGGGGGCCCAGGTGGAAGTTGAGAGCCCTCTGGGCCTGTGGGTCTTTACGTATGAGGCGGCTACCAGGGAAGCCAATGTTGGCCTGGGGCTCTGGACTCTTGTTTTGCACCGACTCCGGGTCTCCCTGTAGAGAGGAGGAGGAAGTACAACGGTTACGGATGTGTGACGCTAATGGAGGGTGTAAGAGAGTAGGAGAAGTGAAGTGCTTTCAGCATGCAGGGGACGAGTGAAGATAGATGGTCCATGTTACAAGTGCTCTTGTGGGAAGGCATAGTGGGCGGCTCCTTTCATTTGTTTCAGATTAAATTGGAAAGGACGTATGATAGATAGATAGACAGACACAAAAAGGAATCGGGTGGATGGATGGTACCTGTTTTTCCTTCAGCTCAGGGGCTTTCCTCTCGGGTGTAAGCAGCCTGCAATGCTCCGTTTTCCCATTAATGTCGATTTTCCCTAAAGAATGACAACAAATCAGCACAATACAATCCCCAAAGGCCTCACCAACAGTCGTTTATGAGAATTCATTGAGAGTTTGCCAAACTTTCAAAATAAACTTTTACAATACAAAAATATAAGAGAAAGAAAAGGCAAAATATGAGTCGTTAGCCAACGCAAACAGACCCGATGTGAAATACAGTACTTTAAAAAAAGGAATCATGTGGCTTGGTTTGCATCCACAGTGGATGTCTACAAGAAAGTATTTCGGTATGCATACATGAATATTTTACAAAAGTGCTTTAGCCAAAATAGCTGCATATATTGCACATATATATGTCTACAAATCCACCTGACCATAAGCTGAAATTAGTGCTGTCAAACCATTAATCGTGATAATCGCATTTAAAAAAAGTTTTTGTTCACATAATATATGTATATTATATATATATATACATACACACACACATATATATATATATATATATACACACACACACACACACACCTATGTATATATATATATATATAGAGAGAGTTAAGAAAAAAAATACATTTACATAAATATTTATATACAAGTATATAAATATAAACATCTAAATAAATGTAAATAGTTTCAAAATATGTACTGTATGTGTGTGTATTTATATATACATAACTATACACAGTACACACAGATATATACAAATTTGTGTAATTCTTAAACATTAAATCCAATTATCCCAAACCTACTAAACTAAAATGATTGTTTTAGTTATACATTTATCAGTATCTGCGCTCCCTGGGATTCGAACCCATGTCTTTGCGCTGATACTGCCACACATCAGTTGAGCCACCGGTTTAAATGCACAAGTGTTGCGTTATTGTCGTTGTACCATTTCCACTGGGCTCCTGAAGTAGTTCTTTTTCAGAGGTGGGCTGCTGGTTCAGGCCTAGAGGAGACGGGTGACTGAACCCATACAGCACAGGTGAGGCGCGACTGGCTGCTGGCCGCAGGTTGAGGTTGTACGCGGCCATGGCAGCCTGATGACTCATGATGCGTGGATCCATAGCAAACCGGTTCTGGTAGCTGGGCCATGGCAACTGTTGAAAGGAGGGCGGAGTGAGAATCATATCAAGTGCACAGCATGCTCAAGCACATGCATTTAGGGGTTGAAAGATAAGGGCCTCCAAATTACAGGAAAAAAACATGAAAACATCTGGATTATAAGGATATGACTAGGGCTGTCAGTTTAACACGTTAACTTTATGTGTTGTTTTTTCATAATCAATGATGAATAAATATTAAAACATAGTTAACACACTGGAACCTAGTGACTTTCGTTGCTCTAACTAAAAATACCTAGATGTTTCTCTTGAATATCTTTTATGTTCTATACTTATAGAAGCCTGAACTTTAAACACAGTAATAGCCTAAAAGGATCTTTTTTGCACAGCCAAATTTAATTTGTGGTAAATTAAAATGTCTGACAGCCCCAGTTATGACCCATGTTGATGAGTATGAGAAATAAGTCCAATACATACCGGAAGAGGCATGGGCATCACCATATTGCCCCCATAGACAGCGGGCACATACAGGATGCTGGCTCCGGGGTCGATTCTTTGAACAGGGCTCGGTGATTTGCCGGAGGCTGGAGCTCCGGCTCCTGGTGGAGTAAAGGCTTGAATTGGGTTCCCCATCAACACAGCAGTACTGGGCTGAACTGCAGATACAAACACCAAACAATCCTGACTAAAGCTAATGTGTTATAATAGAAAACGGCCCTTTTGATTATGGCGGTTTATATGTTGGCAAAACCAAACGTCTTGCACATGCGTGACACTACCCTGATCAATAGTTTTATGAACACTCTTCTCCAAGTGTTATTTATTCACTGATTTCATTAACTCTCCATCTGTCGATCGCAGCAGTTTTCTGGCACTCATTTTTGATAAGAGTGTATGAACGTACAGTATTCACAAAGAAAAGTGAATAAGAGTGTGCACTTCCAAGATGGTCATTTTGCAAATGAAGTTCATATAAATCATATCCAAGACTATGTTTATTGGAGAATCTTACAAAATTCATCAAAATAAATAAATAAAATGAAATAAAAAAACAGGTCCAGGTCCACTAAATTCATTAGTATCAAACAGCAAAGTAATAAATAAAACAAATAAAATTAATAATACAAATTCTAGTATATTTCAAAATACTTTTTCTTTCATTTTTGTTATATAATAAATAAATTAAAGTAATTTTCTCATTTAAGGGTGGCACCTCTCAGTATTAACTACTTGATTTTTAGCATGCCTATTAATAACATATTGGCTGTTTATCAGCACTTATAAAGCAATATTCTGCATAAGCATATTCTACATCACTAATCCTACCCAATACCTAAACTTTAGTAAATAATAGCAAGGATCAGCCCCCGTTTCCTGCGATTTACCCAGTACTGATTTGTGTACACCCTAGTTTGGAAAAAACACAGATTTGACGTCAAGGCCTAGTGTGAAACTTTACGCCCTAATACACCCTAATCTGTACCCATTTCAGGGTCATCCTTGCTTTAGATTGAAGTGGTCCGTTCGAAGCCGTGATCATTAGCCACCATGATTAGCCACCCCCGAAATGCCCTCACGAGCGCTGAACAGCCCACACACACACCTGGCTTAAGTTATTTGCCCAGACACACGGCAATCCAGGAAAGTAATTCAGGGGGAATCGGCGCTGCTGCCACACATATTATCAGCAGGATCGTGTTTTGATTGGGCGAGAAGTGAGGATGGAAGAAAGGAAGTTGGATCCACTCGACTGACGTCGTCTCTCTCTGCCTCGACCATCACTCAAGCGACGCTCCGCAAACTAATGACCTCGATTTGTTCTGACAGCACTGTCACATCACACCAATAATATCCTCAAACTCTCCAATCGGAGGTCAAAGTTTGTGAAAACATCTCTTTCACGAGGGGCTAATGCAGCTGCTGACCTCTCCCCCACATTCTCCAGGTAAATGCTCCGTATGAATGTTCAACGGGTAATATGAAGGCTTTGACCGCCTCAAATTAGTCTGAAGTGGTGTATTATACAAGGGTTTAACATCATAGAACCTACTGGAAAATACACTAGTGCCAACCGTAAAGCGCAACTGTTTTTTTTTTTTTTTATCAGATGTAGAATTGGAAATATAGTGCGATGAATGCATATACAGTACTTGCTACTAATTGTCTGATCCACCAAAATGTGTAAAAATAAATAAATATAAAACAAACAAAAAAAAAATCAACTTTTCTTGCTTTGATTAAAAAATATGTATATATATATATAACTTTTTTTTTTTAACTTTATTTTTATTTATAATTATTACTTTTATTTTATACAATTACTACTTTTACTATTCTGAAATATTGAATATTCCAATTTATTGCAGCAACATATGTGGTAACTTGATCGTATTTCTTCCACAATAAGAGAACAATGCTTGCTTTGTCTGCTTGGATTTAGTTGTTTCTTTGCTACCCATATATTAATTTTGTTGCTAAAAAAATTTGCACACTGTGACGTATTCATGCGATAACGGCATCATGACCACCTTACGCCAAAGAACACGTAATGAGAGCACATCCACCCAATTAGGAACAGCCTGAGTGAAAATGTGTGAAAATGTTCAAACCTTCAAGAACAAGAGGTCAAAGAGAGAGAGACTTACCAAAGGCTTCAGGGGGGAAGGGTTCAGTGTGATTGGCCAGCTGTCCTTTCGCCTGTGGAGGAAGAGGAGGGTTTGAGTGAATCAGTGCTAGAGGATGAAGGAGCCTGCGTAGGGAAAGTGAAGGGGGAAGGGGGTCTTGCGCATCTAGTGCGCTAACTATAGTCACAGGGTTAGGGGGCCGTGCTTCCCCTTTCTGCGACAACTGTCACCCTGCGCACGAGCATCGCCGTGAGGCAGCACTGATTTGTCAAAACGGTTACAATGGTTTACTTCCACATGGCCAGGCAAATCTCGGCTGAGATGTTTTCAATACGTGGTTCGGGGGAGTCGGCTCCACGTGGGTGGAGATTCAGTAAAATGAGGGCAGAGGGCGGTTTGAGGGGGTGGTTTGGAGCACACACACAGATGATTTCCAAGACAAAACACAGCGCTAACTGCAAAGATAATCGAGTGGAACAAACTCTCTCTCTTAGTGCTTGAGCACCGAAATCGCACAAGGAAAAAAACCTAAAACACACAGGCTTGTATTTTTTTGTGCTGCCAACTACTTCCGAATTAGAGTCCATTGACGCGATCTGCTGGGAATGCGTGCCTTTTCAAAACAGATCAATGTGGTTGAGTGCGTACAGAATGACATGCATCAACGGCCGATTGAGGCGCTCTGCTGGCCCAAACCCTGGCAGCTCAGAGCGCCGACGCTCTGGGGTCAGCACGTTTGCAGGAACCGCTGATCACGCTACTATCTCAATAGCATGTGATGAGCCTCTTTTTGTACAAAGCTCGCAAAATTACAGCAAAAATTGGGGATGCACCTGTCAAGTGCTGGTTGGATGAAATCAATGGCGTTGTCTATAATTATCACACTCCAATCAATAGGCTACTAGATGACCGTGACAAAAAATTGGGTTTTTGAGTCTTCCATCTTTTGTTTGTAAGACAAAGCTCGTTTTTGACTTCGATAGATTTTGACCCTCTTATTGACCTTTTCCTTTCAATCTTTTTAATTAATGGTTTAAGGTGCTGTAGTGGCATCACTGCTATTATGTTCAAGGCGAAATCTGGGGAATCAAAACAAGAATGCATATAATTCCTGTTCCAACACCTAGACTACATGTATGAGACAGGAAGTTAGTTAACAAGGCTGTCTCATATATGGAAAAACACCAAAAGCTCATTACCCCGCAAGGAACAGCTCAATCTAATTTTTACATTTAGCTGGAAATTCACCCACCGTAGCTCTTAGAATCAAACAGTTGAGTTTTAAACGTTTCTGAATCAATGCAGCCCATCTCTGGGTTTGGCAAAAGACCTTTTAGCTGTAGCTTAGCCTAGATCATTGAATCCGAGGTAAATATAAATGGAAACGTGCAATTTTACAGCACTTTGTTGTAAATAGGTCCCATCATGCAATCAAACATGGCATATTGGTTAGAAGCACGGAATTAAAGAATTTATATTGGGACAGCCGTTTGTATAGGTGTCCCATTTGGGAAGAGTGGTGACAATGGTGGTGTTCAAAGACTACCCAATTTGCCATTGATCAGACCACCCTGGAAGTCAGTAAGTGGTTAGGTAGTTTGACCCCTATTGCTCCAGCTGGTAGGGGGTGTAACTACACCATTATGAAAGCTAAAACAGTTTCTCCTTTCACACTTATTTAAGAGTAGCGGTGATTAAAAGGGGGCTTTTTATGTCCCTTTTTACAAAATGTAAAATAAGTCTATGATGCTTGAGTGTGCTAGCGCAAAGTTAGCCCACAGATTACTTGTTGTAGCTTCTTAAAACAGCCACTTTTAGGGTATAAGCCAAAACGCGCCACTTTTAAGTGTGTCCCTTGAAATGCAAATGAGCTGGATCTCCTGGCCCACTTTTAAGAAGACTGCAATACCAGCGTTAGCCTTTGCAAATAAACATTCCACTATTAGTAAATGTATAAATTTATGAATTACAGACGAAGAGCATGGCGTGTCTTAATAAAACAGCTGCGCCTTATAGTGTTTTTCCACTGCATAGTAGATGCTAGATTTAAATCAGCAAAGCCAGCGAGAAACGGACGCAACTGTTTTGTTTGAAGAAAGGCACCTTTTTGTATCAACCAAAAATGTCTGTTTCGTGGTCTATTGAGGAAGTACAGACGTTCCTCTCGTTGATAGCCGAGGAGCAGATCCAGCGAGAGCTTGATGGGGCGACGCGGAATGAAAAA
>JAUCMU010000063.1:20931568-20953301 GCA_032275025.1 Enteromius treurensis
CTACTTGATAATGTTCAGTGCTTTGCTACAATCTGTATTGTTAAAAGCGCTTTATAAATAAAAGTGACTTGACTTGATCGTTTAAGGATCCTTGCCGTCTATGGAGGGTCAGAAAGCTCTCTATCAATAATATCTTCATTTCTGATCCAAAGATGGACAGAGCTCTTACGGTTTTGGAACGAAACGAGGGTGAGTAATCAATGACAGAATTATAATTTTTATAATCCCTTTAAACTCTCTTCAAAATATCATCTTCCTGTGAAATTTCATATTGAATGGATGCCTACTGAAATGACCAAACAACAGTAAATGGAAATTTTCATTTTTAAGTGAACCACTCCTTGAACCTAGAATAGAAAGTAGCTCATTTTAAACATCAGAATGTCCCACAAATGAATGAGAACCTGAAATTTTTGCGTTTTTTGCAGGATTGGATGGACCAGATCTTTCCTTTCTTTTTCTAGCGAGTGGACATCCACAATTTGCCAGATAACATGACTTTCCCCAAGAAACAACACCACTTTCGGCACAATTTCTGCATATTAAAAGGACACAGCAGATCTGGCATCTTTCACTCACCCTGGACATTGAGCACTCTCTCCACGCTGACCTCTGGCATCCTCTTTTTGCGGAGTTCGGCTCTGATTCGGAAGACCTGGTCGGCGTAGGGCGAGACCACGCCGATACTTCCTTCGTCCAGCTTCCCCCAGGCCACAGGCCACTTCTTCCTCATCTCCTCCACCCGCTCAACTATCTCAAACACCTGCAGAGGGAACAACAAAGGATTCTCATTGATCACGGTCCAACACATTAATTTTTCCCCCAAAGATGGCGTTATTTTATTACATTTTGAAGAAACGTGCATGATATTTTGCTCGATGCGCCCTCTTGTTGCATCAGGAGAGAAGCCAAAAGCTTTTTCACCCCTAACTGAAACTGGGAAGAACAACCAACAACAAAAGCTCAACAACTTATCAGGGTTACCTCAGCGTTATTGTAGTAAGCCGTGCTGTTCTTCTCTTGTACATCTTCTCCGCGGGCAGTGAAGAAGGTCAGAGGGTAGAAGTCTTTATGGGGCGGCTGCTTCCCGCTGGCCATCAGTTTGCCCTCGTAGAAGAGCTCAGACGTATAGCTGCGGTCAGCCAGAACACACGGTTAGCACTTCCAGCCTTAAAAAGGTCATTTAGCTCCTCTTTAAACCATCGAGAGCTACATCTCTGAAGATTAAACACCAGGAGATGTTGCCAAACGCATCCATCATTGCGATTCATTTATTAACAGCCTCTGCGTGTGTATATAGTCTAACACATTCTACATTGTGACAATTGAGTATTAGTCACGCAAACGTTCCACAGGACAAAATATGTAGATTGTATGCAAAATGCTTCAATAAAACCCGACATCATGTAAATCTCAGAGTTGAAGACACTCGTATCCATTTTAATGAACAATTTGACACCCAAGCTCTCCAATCAAGGACGTTTTAGTCATTTCTCTGACTTCTGAAGGATTGAAAGTGTTTAGGGGGGGTTGGGGCTATCAGCGGATGCTGTCGCGCATCCAAAACAGGCTGGCGCTCAATTTACAAAGCCCCAGCGCTCCCGCAGCTCAGAGAGGTGCCCCATCTATCTGGCTGCCATCTTTGTTCTGTTATGTCAGATTTCAATCTCAAAACACACGACTGGGAGTCCAAACGGGGATTTACAGAAAATGCGTTACTGTTGGCATCGGCTGCACTGTCTGTGCGGCTATAAGCCTCAATTTTTGCATGCAGAGCCTTGCCGGCCCCTGAGGAAAGTCTACTCGTATTACATTTAAAACGTGGATTGAAACCGCTCCCAGGAGGATTATGTGTTGACGTTCAGATGTATTTACATAAAGCAATTTAAGAATATACAGCGGGGTTCAAAGTCTGGGTCCACATTGAAGGTTTATAATTAGGTAGCTATTTTAAACCAAGAAATTCAGCTTTGGACTTGTTAAGCAAACCACAATTATGCAAAATAAATAAGGAATATTAATAGCACTGTACAATACGGTCTCATTTGTTTACACTACACCACCTGGACTTCATGAAGCTTCATGGTATTTAGTCATTTTAATCACTTTCCTATCAGAGAAGGCTAATTTTCCCATGTTGCCAGGTATTTGTCTCTTTACAGAACACTCTGTATAAAAAAGAAATGTCCATCGTTTAGAGTAATTTCATTTCAGGGGAACCTGTCCTTCTTGGCATTTGAACAGTAACAGATGAATTTGCGGAAAGACATTAGCCTTGGACAACCACCAACAAATGCATTTTCTTCATCAGTCTACTCGTTTTGCTCTCCTAATGGTGATTGGATGCCTTTTATTCTTTGGATTGAGTGTGCTTTTTACCTGTAGTCTGTGACATACTTATGGTTGCATCCAAACCTCTGATTTATGTCATACACACGTTTGCATAAAACCCAACCCGAACGTTAAATGGAGAGAGAGCGCAGCAGAAAGAGAGAGATGTGTGGAATGAGAGCGAGAATCTGTTGGCAGACACGGGCGTAATTAAGTCTGCAGCGACGCAGCCCCTAATGCTTTGTGTGTTTGCATGTCTGTCTCTCCTCTGGAAGAGCGGTGTGAAAAAGTTCACACCTACTTGATGATTGCCTCATGGGAGCGGTAGTTTTCGCACAGAAGGATCCTGCAGGGGTACTCGGATGGGTAATGCTCGTAGAGCCGGTCCAGCAGAGACACGTGCAGATTCCTCTCCCGAGCAAACTCGCTGTACACGAACGGACTGAGCTGGAAGACAGGAACACTCAGAGTCACTCTCAAACGCCTTACATCAGACACACACAAACCAACGGCCTTGGAGCTCACTCACCTCAAGCCAGTCTTTAATTTTTATTTATTTATGTGATCTAGAGCCATGATGCATTTCAAATGGCCTTACAGTTCAAAGCAGTGCTATTTTTTTGTATTTATTACTGTTCATTTTTATTAATTAGCTTTTTTTTATATTTGTATTTTTTATTTAAGTTTTTGCCATTTTAAGTGATTTTCTGAACATTTTAGATTTTTTATTTTTATATTTTTACATAGCTTGAATTCATCATTTATTTACTTTTTAATTGTTAAATTCAGTCACATTTTAATTTTAGTTTTAATTATTTTATTATTATTATGCCTTTGTTCTTTTAATTAGTTTAAAAGAAAATATTGTATAAAAGGTTTAATTAATTTTATTTTTGGTTTTCATTTAATGTATTTCGGTTTATTTGTACATTTTTGTAATTTCTCCATCTGCTTATGTCTTTTCCATTGGTTTAAGGATGTGCATATACATTTATTTGTGTGTGTGTGTGTGTATGTGTATATATATATATATATATATATATCCATATATAATTGTATATTTAGTATTTATATTTCAAAAGCAAATTTCTTTTTTCTTTTTTTTAAAGTTTTTTTTTTATTTCAGTTTAATTTTCATTCGTTTTTTTCTTTTTACACTGCTTTTAATATTTATCCTTAATTTTTTTTTTATATATGTAATATGTTTATTTCAATAACCAAAAATGACTTAACAGATATCATTAACTGTAAAAACACTACTTCAGTTCAGGGAGCAGATTCTGTTCTGCAGTCGGTCACTGTGCACTCTACACATCAGCACTGACCACAGCAAACCCATACTGCTCAACATCAACTAAAGAAATGAGAGTCTATTCCTAACTAACAGATTTGAGGGCCTGCTCCACATGAGGAGGCACAGGTGGAGTGTGAGATGAATTATTAATGCAGCAGGAAGTGAGGGTGGGTGATGAAGTTTCTATCAAAAGGGCATTTAATTAGAGGCCCATTGGTTCCACTCGGGCTGAGGCGGTTCTGTAGGGTCAGACACTGATGTGACACTGTCTGCAGAGTGAGGGCAGTGAGGAGAGACAGGATGTGACAGCGCGGAGAGCCTGCTGCCCTGATCAAGCATCTCTGGGTTGAGCTCAGTCCACAGACATCAGTGAGGGGTCCCGTTCTGATCCAGCCATAATTAGCACAAATATCTTAATCTAGGGGTTTTTAGTTTAGTTAACCAAAATATTCATCAATATTTACTTGTGAGCAAATAAGATAAGATACACCAATAAGTAAGGAGAAAAAACGCTGTATTTTCCCATTTTTTTCTAGATTGACTTTTTCTATACTTTTTTGGGTTCAGTTTTTTATGGTTAGATTATTACTTAATTCAAATCATGAATGCATATAATTTAACAATTTAATAAACATTTTTTTAGTTTTTCCCAAATTCTTAGTTTTTATATTTTTGATTCAGTACTGGTTAATTATCAAAAAGTGTGTCTAATTAACTGAAATCATGAAAAATGTGCAATTTATGAACAGTTATCTAAAAAAAAAAAAAAAAAAAAAAGAGAAATGGAGGCCCCTATGAAATCTGTTATTTTCCCCCAAATTCTTTTTTTCCTCCCCATTTTAATTTTTCTGAATTGCATTAAAATCTTACATTTTTTTAGTAATCAAAAAACTTATTCTATTTAGTCTAATTAACTGAAATCATGAAACATAATTTTTTTAGTGTGTTTGTTTTTACTTTTTATGACATTTTATTTATTTTCTCAAATCAGTTTTACATTTTCTGAATTAGTAGAAATTTCATTTTAGTTATTTAAAACTCATGTCAAATCATGAAACCAAGCGATCATTTGAATGTGATACATTACTCAAGCAAATAAGATCACGTTTGACTTCCTGTTGACTTAAAAGAACTTTCCCCCCCCCCATTTTTAAATAACTTGAAGATCCGAATGGTGCTTTGCCATGTCGTTGTCCTCGGTTTAGATGTCATCACTCTGCGTACGGTACCTGCATATGATCTCCTGCCAAAACGACTCGGGTGCTCTTAGTGGCCAAAGCCAACGGCATGATGGTCTCACACTCCATAGCTTGGGCTGCCTCGTCCAACAGGATGTGTGTGAAGATCCCTTTGGAAACACACACACACACACACACACACACAGAGGAATAAAATATTCATTACATGGAGCTTCACAGGAGAAGGCATCAATAATAGATAACGCGCACACACAAGCACGCACACAGCAGCCATCAACACAAAAAGACCTAGCATTAGATGCCACAGAGGAGGTTCTGCAGGCATCATCTCATGGGAACAGGTGTAAGGTTTTAGAGCAGGTGTGTGTAAGACAGTTAACTGTGTACGTGTCATCTAACACAGAACACAAACATGTATTTCATGTTTGCAGTATATTTCTTTTTTATTTGGCAATACAAATTCTAGCAACTTGACCGTTAAGACAACATCACAAAGGCTGCGTGCCTAACTTTTAAAAGCCAATTTAAAAGCATTGTTTTGATCAATGCTTATTTTACTAAAAAATGTGTACATTTGAATTGTGTTCAAATTCTGTACATCATTTTTATTATTAATTTATAGATTATAATTCAAAAGTTTGGAGTTCGCAAGATAAATTTCATGTTTTTGAAAGAGCCTTGTGATCACCAAGGTTGCATTTATTCAACAAACATTTGTGAAATATTACTGAAAATCAAAATAGCTTCTATTTGAAACTTTAAAATGTCATTTATTCCTGCGATCAGGAAATTATCAGGGTTGAAAACTGCTTTTTTTATATTCATTTAAAACAATTTTTTAAAAAGATTCTTTGATATCAATGAAGTTCACAGCAACAGCATTTATTTAAAATAGAAATATTTTGTAATATTAAAAAAATCTGTCAATTTAATACATCTTGGCTGAATAAAATATTAATTTCTTGCATTGCATTTGCCCTACATCACTCAAAACACAAAAATGTTTGTTCACAAAAATCCATTTATATATGCATTAAATTGTAAAATAAAAAATACTACTAATAATAATAATAATAAATAGAAAAAAACTTTTTTATTTTTTTTTATTAATTTAGTGATAAACAGTTTAAAAAAAGTGGCATCTTTATCTCCATCTAGATTTTTGTAGTGTGCTGTAGTGTTGTAGTTCTTGTGTAAGACGTTTTGAATCTAATTGGCCCCAAAGGCTGTTTGGCTGAAATGACGATCCTATTAAGTCAGATATTTATCAATAAGCCTATTATTTGGACCCAAAATGTTTGTGTCACTGGAGGGAATAAACGTTCACCCCCTCCAAACACATTAGCGCAGTGTCAGAAATCAGCAATAATGACTTTAAACGAACAGATAAGAGAAGCGGGAAGACAAATGAAAAAAGAAAAGACGGCAGCGCTGGGTGTTGATGATGCTGAGTGTGTTAGACAGGCGAGCCGGGTCTCTTAGCAACAGATGATCCTGTGCGCTGACACATAGGAGGAAATTAGCCTCTCCTAATAAACTGTTGCGGACCCCGCTGCATCGCTCCTGCAGGAGGGGTTTAATGCGACCACGTCCAGCTGTGCCACGCTCCTCTCGTGTCTTTCTGTCTTAATCAGATGTGCGTAGATACCGCAAGCGATGTCTTTAGCATGCCGGGAGTGTGAGGAACGGTGAAGGGTTTGTGTATGTGTGTGTGTGTTTGCTCACCTGGCTCCAGGTCGAGCTGACAGAGGTACTGGGACGTGCTGAGAGTGACCACGACCACACGGTGGCGCTCCACATCCTGTCGCGTGGGCATCTGAAAGGTGAAGTACGCTCCGGAGATCAGGCAGTACTGCTGCACCACCGGGTGCACCGTCTTCACCCAGCGGTTCCTGAAGTAAACCCTGAGCAAACACAGAAACAATAACGTTAACGGCACGGCGCGCTCCAAAATGGAGATTTTGCCATTTATTAACCCTCGCATGATTCCGAAACCATAAAAGTTTCACTCATCTCTGAAATACCCCCTTTAAACTTAACCAAAACTTTGAGGAATAAAAAGAGTCAGATGACCAAGTCATAAAAGCAAGCATTTTTATTAGAAGAGCGTGAACTGATGAACTGTGCACCAGGGTTGTTTACTGAGAAATTCATATCATGTTGTCTGTACGAGCCAAATTTTAAGATACCAAAAGAGAGACAACAGTGGAACAGACTTGTGTGGGTGGTGTGCCAATGTGATCTTGAACTATGAGAATTTTTTAATATTCTGGATGACTAACAGCATCGAAATTGCATAACACATGTATTTCTACAGCGTCAAGTTCTCAAATCTTTCCATGCTGTGTAACAATATACAACAAGAGTCAAGCTAAACTAAATAATCAAGAAATCAAGACAAAGCTAAAATAATGGGAAAAGGATGGCATTCATAGATTATTTACTTGTGAAAGTAGACTTATGTCCCTTTTTGCAAGATGTAGCTAATATAAGTCTCAGGTGACCCCGGAATTTGTTTGACGTTTCAGCTCGAAATATTTACATTCTTATTTCAAAACAAACAAACAAACAAAAAACTATGGAAGTCAATGGTGACCAAATTTGAACTAATTTCGAAATTATTCATTAAAAAGTTGTCATGACAACCGTGGACCGCCGCTGATGCTGTGAGCGTTACCTGAGAGGTCGTGCGTGTGGATTTCCTGCCTCCACGTATGGGTGAAGGTAATCTTTGATATAAAGATCTGCAGCACTGTTTGAATGTGTACAGATCAGAACCCTGAAACAAAGAGAAAACCACCATCACTACCACTCTTTAAGATAAATCAGAAGTTCAGTTCCTCGGTTCTTCAAGACTATTCCTCGTGATTAGCAAGGGATGTTTTGGGATCGATACAAGTTAAGCTCTATTGACAACACGGGCGCCATGCTGTTCTCACCACAGGAAATTTCCATTTGTTACTCAAAACACACACACACCTATCTTCTACTTACGAGTTTTTATTTTTTTTAATACTATACTTCAGTCTTGCCTTTTTCAAGCAAATTGACAGTCAGCTACTGTGCAATGATTACCCTCCTCTTGTTTTAGTCACTGAAAAAACTCACTGAAAAAATGAACACAGCTGTAAATTTGTTTTTCAAAATGAGCTGGAATTATTTCCTGTGGTAAATTCCTTAAAGGCTGACCCCTGCAAAGCCGCTCTCCTGCTTACCGTGTCTCGGGCTGCTTGAGGATGTGTTTGACAGCCTGGGCCAGAGTGAAGGTCTTGCCTGTGCCGTAGGGTCCGATGATGAGTACCGGCGGGAGGTTGATGGAGAGGGGGGTGGTGATGGCCAGAATAGCCTCCTTCTGCTTGGCATTCAGACGGGGATCCAGCTGCTCATCCCACTGCCTGTGGCGCAGAGGAAGAAGAACTTACACACTGGCAACAAACACGTCCTGCCAACACAGCTGCCACTCACACAAACAAAGACGTCTGTGAGCGAAACCAGTGCTGCTGGACCGGCAGATTTTTATTCATGACCCCTGTCATTTCAGGTGCTTGGAGGAGGAACTAGGGCAAGCAGATCTCCAGGTGTGTTCGAGTAAAACTCAGCCGTTTGGGTCTTTGCATGTGCTCGTACCTGTTGGGACTCCAGGGGATTGTGGGAATGAGGCTGACATCTGGAAACAGGATACTGTCCTCACGGATGCGATCCAGAGCATAGTGCATCTCGCACAGAGGAAGTCTGTTCAGCTGAAACTGCAGCTCCACCTTGCATCCAAACACACACAAACACACCTGCTGTTCAAACTGACTCTGCCAACACTTTCTGTACTTATTTGCACAATCATTTTTAGCAGCGCCTGCCATGTGCTACAGACAACACATCCAACAGACGATTGAAAATGCCTCTTAAAAGGAATGGCTTTCAATTGGCTGTAAAAAAAAAAAAACAGTTTTATACCCATATGCTAATGTCAATAGGACACATAGCAAAGTATCCAGGAATAGCCATACAATGAAAGCTAATGTAATTAATTGTTGTTTCAAAGCTTCAAACAAATGCTATATTATTACCAAAAAGTAGTGGTAGGCATGTAGAAAGGTAGTAAGTGTGGGCAATCAGACCACAGTCTTATATCAGGGTATGAGCAATCTACAATAGCAATTTCATACATTTGTTTTTAATAATGTTTTATGACATCAACTCTTTTCGCCAGTGTCAATATCACACAGAAAAACTTATACATGATCTATTTCATAAAGACCAATTGCTTGTAACGTTCTGGGACAATTTTAGAATCATTTAAAGAACCGTGTCAAATTATCATATGTGGCGACACAAAACCCAAGCCCACACAGGGATTCCGGCAGACAAAAGGATTCAACACTATTAAAATACAGTGAGAGAGAGAGTGTGTTATGCTGCAGGGCACAGCGATAAATGGGATCTGTTAGACGAGTAAAAGGGGTAAATTAGGCCAAATCCTGCTCTTTGTAGGGCAGCGTCTTGCCTATGACAAACGTCTCTGGGGTTTCTGCCATCGTAATTCAATTTACAACAGTAAATGATGTACGCTGCTTAAACTAATTCCATTACATTGGCATGTCTCTCTATGACAAGATAACTGAGACTGTACACAAGCTGAAAACAAATCACCATTTATATTAGTGCCTGAGCAATGTAGTTTTTTGACAGCTGATGCCAATAACTTATACATACATTATATATATATATATTTTATTTTATTTTTTTTAATTTTACTGAAAGTAACACTAAATGATTTGTAAATTAAATAAAAGTGAACTGAGCAATCTGGTAAGTTTGTGTGATTTGGGAATCATACTTAAAAACAAAAACCATGGTAACGCTCATTTTACATGTAGCACAGAGTAAAAATTACATGAATATGGCAGTGGGCAAATAAATAATAAAGTGCAAATATTACTGGAAAAATTATATAGTTTAAAAGGTTAAATAGGTTTTATGTAGATTGGGAGACTTATTTCAAGGTGTTCTGGTTACTATACATTGCTAGGGTGTTTTGGCTAGTATTTAAGAGTAAAATTAAATTGGCTGAGTGTCCTGGCTCATTTATCGGAGATGGTAAAGTTGCTAGGGTGTTCTGGGTGGTTGCTAGGGTGTTGCTAGTGTCCTGGCTCATCTATAAGAGATGGTAAAGTGGCTAGGGCGTTCTGGGTGGTTTCTAGGGTGTTGCTAGTGTCCTGGCTCATCTATAAGAGATGGTAAAGTGGCTAGGGTGTTCTGGGTGGTGTCTAGGGTGTTGCTAGTGTCCTGGCTTATTTATCGGAGATGGTAAAGTTGCTAGGGTGTTCTGGGTGGTGTCTAGGGTGTTGCTAGTGTCCTGGCTCATTTATCGGAGATGGTAAAGTTGCTAGGGTGTTCTGGGTGGTGTCTAGGGTGTTGCTAGTGTCCTGGCTCATTTATAAGAGATGGTAAAGTTGCTAGGGTGTTCTGGGTGGTGTCTAGGGTGTTGGTAGTGTCCTGGCTTATTTATCAGAGATGGTAAAGTTGCTAGGGTGTTCTGGGTGGTTTCTAGGGTGTTGCTAGTGTCCTGGCTCATTTATAAGAGATGGTAAAATTGCTAGGGTGTTCTGGGTGGTTTCTAGGGTGTTGCTAGTGTCCTGGCTCATTTATCAGAGATTGTAAAGTTGCTAGGGTGTTCTGGGTGGTTGCTAGGATGATGCTAGGGAAGAGTGTGTTGATCAAATATTTTATAGGATTGTCTGGCTGGTAGCTAGGACGTTGCTAGACTTTGGTGTAAACAGGCTATTTTTTATAACAACATACTCCGCATATGGGAGGTCTTTTTGAATGCTGTCATAACATACCTGCAGCTCCTGATCCGCCACCAGTCCCAGCTCATCACAGCAGTCCTTACAGACCCGCAGAAAAATGTAGTCTTTAGTTTTTTCCTCAATCAGGGCCTCATATACACGTTCCTTGGCTCCAGCTGGCTGATTCTGACCCATCCGCTCTTTAAAGACAGGCAGCAGCAGCACAGAGTTGACCTTTGTCATGACCAGCCGCCCAGCCAGAGTATCTTCAGACAGTGTCTCCGTCAGCTTGAATCGTGCAAACAGCTGTCCGTTCTGAGCGTATTTAGCGCCACCAGAAATGCCAGTCAACATAAAGCTTGTCACCAGCTGCAGGTTAACCTTGATGTTGAACCTGAGGGGAAAAAAGCAGCACGTTCAGGTAAACATAATAGAGCATTGTTAGCTGCACAAGTTACTGTACACAGACTATTGGCCTTATTTTACATGTTAAGAATCGTAACTTTGAGAAAAGTAATTAAAATAATTAAATGTCTTCAAATGAATTAAAAATAATACTTTTCCTGCCATCTACATGACAATTCCCACAAACAATGCTCACTTGCTTTTTCAAAAAGACCACCATTGACCTCTAGTGGTAGTAAATAGAAATGATTAAAGATCACTGAAGAATATTTCATAATAATTGCTTAACTAAGGAACAACAGGAAATTGTACGCATATTGCCTTAAGTCAGTGAAACTAAAAGCTCAAAAAAAAAAAAAAAAGGCTGCATAATCTTAACCATGTCTTCAGGAAACAAATTTGCATCTACAAATGACCAGGTTGCAAATACGAGCTTAAGAAGAACTAGTTGATGTGACATGTGTTTATGAGGTCTATTGCATCAGATCCTTCAAATGGTTAAGCAATATGAAAACAGGTCATAGTTGTACATTTATCAATGATTTCTGAGTTATGTAAAACAATCCGCACTCTTGGATGCTTTTGTATTCGTGTAAAACCTCAAAAGACAACAACTTTCCACGAAGACTGCTATGCTATTTTTAGATAACACTGTCACATGTTAGTCTACTGTGCTTTTATCAACTCTATAATTACCAACCCCTTCACATTCTAAACAAACGATGACCGGTTGCTTCACATGTCAGTCAGAGAGCCACTCTTGCGGACCGGACTTGACGGTGATCCTCTGAGGCTACTCACTTGCTGACTTCTTTGTATTGAGCGATCTCCTCGATGTAGAGCAGATCGTGCAGGCGGGGCTGGTAATTGTCTCTGGTGAGGGTTTTGTCCAGCACAGACTGGGTGAAGAGCTGGTCTGCAGAGAGGGGGATCTGATAGCGGGCCAGTAGACTGCGCTCTAGATCCATGTTTTCATTAGGGACAAACTCCACGATGGTTTTGCATGACGAGTCCCAGCGCTTAGCTGTCATCAGGAGCTGCTGTCGCGCTTGCATCAAATGCTCCAGATCTGTGGGATTATGGGTAGCGGATAACGATGAAATGCTGGTCCAGGGTTACATTTGACAACATACAGATATGAAGACATACAGAAGACTTTGAATAACATTGAATTTATCATTATTTATCATAATTAGATGACAATTTATATGTCATCAAGGTGAAGACATGCCATACATTTTTTTGTTGCAAGAGCACGAAAGCTAAGTTATTTTCTTTGCTTCAAAAGCAAATTTTCAGCAGGAGGCACTGGAATTAACTGGTATTTTGGTTATTTTTGGAGATTTAAAACAACTATTGGCTTTATTATATGAAAAAGAAAAACAGTATGGACTCTCTAAAATGTTCCCACAATCTGAAACCACATGAGGTCTCAGCCCGAAGAACTTGAAAATCTTTAACAAGTAACTTTTAAGCATTTTCCCGCTGTCTTACCTTCAATGGAGGCGGCGTCCACCATCACTCGCTGCATGAGCACGGGTTCAGAGCCAAAATCGAACACCACGGTCTGCCGAAAGGTTCCGAAGATCTCTGTACTGAAGGAGACCACCACAGTGTAAATGCAGTGGTCCATGCCATTCTGCACCAGGCCGGTGGCGCTCCACTCCTGACAGCCGCCCTCACACACCTCCTGGGGCACCTGGGTAGATGCGTCCCCGGCCGAGACCGCCGCAATTGAGAAATGTGGCCGGTTGGCGTCGTAAAGTAAAGCTATGCGGTGTAGCGTCCGGACCGGCTGTTTGCGACAAAACAAGTCTCTGTTAGAGATTGATTCAAACCCTTTTCCACAATCACTAACAACTTTTAACACTGCTTTTTCAGATATTACACGCAACATCAAATGATAACCAAAATGTTCCTTTAGACAGTCAGCTTACTTCAGAAACACAGTGATGTAAAATCACCCACACCGGGTTTCGATTTTGAAATGTACAGTGGCTAATGTTTCTTTAACAAAGTCAAAGCCTTTGCATTTGTGGCGGTTAGTTGGTATATTGTGCTGCGCCGCCACAAATAAATCAATGTATGGGGAACACTGCATCGGATAAAAAATCTTTAGAATAACACGCACAATAAGAAGGAGTATGATTTTGCATTGACTTTGAATACATGATCTAATTCGAACAGTAATGTGAAGATATTTTCTTCAAGCAAATGACCACGCTGTAGTATGTGAAAAGAGATTACCCAGACCTTGCAGAAGAGCCTGAATGTCCAGGAGTGAGATGATTTCTTGGTGCTGACGGTAATTGAGAGATCTGAGCTGTGCTCCACTGTAACTCCATCCACACAGTCGTTCATCTGCATGACACGACAAACCATTAAATCAATAGACGGCCAGAAACATCTGCAATCGCTCACAGATAACGGCTTCTGACGTTACAGAGCAACAGCATGTGATTCTTTCTGTAAAAACAATATGCTACTACGGTGTTGTGAACGGTTGCCAAATGCATCCTGTGAATTACATAAGGGTCCCGCTCTCGGCCTGTAGTATGGGTCAACAGTAGTTCTACATCAACAGTAGACTTCAGCAAAATCAACCAAACGTTTTTTATTTACCCCAAAACTGAGCGTTTATTTAAATATTAATTTGTCAGGTTGACGTAATAATTCATCCTTGTATTAATTACATTTCTACTTCAATTAGGATTGGGTCGATAGACGATGCCATAGTCCATCGCCGATGGCCGATAGACATCGGTGACGGAATGAGAAAACGTCAATGTCTGCTTGTTAGCTGGAGAAAAAACAACAGCAAAGAAAAACTAGGATTATTTTGCCAAATATTAGAGCTGTCAAACAAGTAATCAAATTCAAAATAAAAGTTTTTATTTACATAAAATGTCCGCCCCGCAGCAGCAGCAGCAACCAGCTCGCGAAAAACACACTTGATCTATGGCGGCAAATCTATGCCATTAATAAGCGAGTGCACAACTGATGGTGGCGAGCGTGGTAAATCATTTCCGCGAGAGGAAAACATGTACATGCGAAGAAACGGGGCCGCGAGCTCATATCAAACCCTTGCGCGCTCTTGATGTGTCATCCGCGCGCAAGTCAAGCACACGATCACTCCTGCGCTCGATCCTTTCTCACCTGCTCGCGCAAACACTGTTTTGTCAGTCATCGGGCGGGGCTTGGTGTTTTAGTTACAACAAACCCCCCCCGCCGGCTACATCGACGACGATATCATCGTCCATCGCGATGTTTCACATTAGACATTGTACAATGCCAAATTGGTCGACATCGCCCAACCCTAACTTCAATACTTTATAAATACTATAGTGGCTGCAATAAAAAAAAAATTTGGGTTACATTTTATTTAACAAATCATTAACTATAATATCTTCCATATTTGCTGCCTATTAACGATAAGGCAGTTGTTAAGTTGAGGTATTGGGTGGGATTAGGGATGTAGAATATGTGCTTTAAAAATTCAATAAATTGTATCATTAAATAATAAAGACAACGGGTTATATAAAACGAGAATAACAAATATGTAATGTATTTAGTAGTGCTGTCAAACGATTCATCTCTGGACATATTATGTGTGCACAGTTTTTTTTTTGTAAATATAAATATACATATGCATTTATTTTTTTACATTTTCATGCATATGTATATTCATATCTTTATTATTATATTACACACATTTAATGTAAACAAAAACTTTTATTTTGAATTTGATTACTTGTTTGACAGCTCTAATATTTGGCAAAATAATCCTAGTTTTTCTTAGTTGTTTTTTTTCCTCCAGCTAACAAGCAGACATTGACGTTTTCTCATTCCGTCACCAATTTCAAGCTAATTAAAAGTCACAGTTTTGGTCATTTCAGCCATCCAGAATGTCCGCCCAATACTAAAAATTGATTTCAGTGCATCACTACTTAATCTTCCGCTTAGTAAACTGGATGAAGCTTATTAGAGAGAAACAAAGCACCTCTCTAGTGAACCGTTCAGATATGTTCTGTCAAAAGGACAGTACCACTCTCTCCGGTGTGAGGGAGTTGATCCATTTCTCGATGAGCGCCTCCATGTAGTTCTCGGTGAAGTGCTTGCCCTCCTGCTGCTGTTTGAGGCGGATGAGTCGGGAGGCGTAGCGCCGTTGCCATTCTGTCAGCTCCTCCTGAGAGTGAGCCGAGGTGCACTGAGCGCCGTAACGACAGAGGCCCTGCTCTAAAAACCTGACCATAATCAACAAAAACAACACATCAATCAACACGAGAGAAATCATGCACAGAAAATAAGGAGAACATGTTTCAATATGGCAGTCTAGAAACAGAACATAATGAGTGCTATTTGCTGTCAGGACTAGTGTACCTTTTACACAATGTGTACTCCTCACTACTGGTGACCCCTCGAGGAGGAGGACGAAACTGCCAGCCTTCCTGAACGTCTGTCCGGAGAACAACCGCAAAGAAAGAAAAAGGATGATAGCATGTCAGTGCAAATGCCCAAGCTCATACGAGAGCTAGAATATCAGAGACGAAAATGGATCCTGGATGTATTGTGAAACTCACCCTCGTCGTTCTCTTCAGTCAACTCTGATGCCATTTTACTCCTCACAGCCTGCAATTGAGACCACCCTCGTGATTTATACGCAAAAACACACTATTCCCTAATGTGTCTCTTAATCAAGCACAAAAACTGTGTTGAAAGGTACTAATTCTCGAAAGCTAAAAGTCATTTACCCTTTTCACAGAGAAATGAACACTGACTGCGTGTAAAGACTTTAAGCATGAGAAATATAAGATGACAACAATAGACAAACTGACCTCAATTTCTGAAAGGAGCCTCTTCAGTCTTGTCATGTCTTTAGTCATGATCCCATTCTGTGACAATCAAAACGCTTCATTGAATTCAGCAAATTAAAAGGTAAAAAGTGTACAGCGTAAAGTTTACAGCATAACTGTAAAATTTCGAGCAAAATCGTAAAGTTTACAGAGAGAACAATTGTAAAGTTTAGAGCAAAACTTTACAAAAGTTTATGGAGCGAAGGTAGATTTTACAGCACAACTGTAAAACTTACAAGGCAACTCAAGTTACAAGCATAATTGTAAACGTTTAGAACTGTAAAATGTAAAAGAAAAATGTAAAGCTTACTGAGAACTTGAAAGCAAAAACTGTACATTCGTCGTTTAACCGTACAAAATTGTCATTTAGAGCACACACGCAATGTTTATAGTAAACTGTAAAGCTTTCAGAACACCCGAGGTTTAGTGCAAAACTGAAGTTAACAGTGTTTATGCCATAACTTTAACGTTTTGAATAAAACTGCAAAACGTTACCAAAGTACGAACAGTTAGAAGTTAGTACAAAAAAAAGTAAAGAGCTACAGAAAACTTAGCTGAGAGCACGTATGAAACAGTTTAATACAAAACTAATGGTTTACAGTGCAAATGTAAAGTTTACAGCAAAATTGTTAAGCTTTCAAAGCACCTTAATTATGAGTTTTAAAACAAAACTTAAACTAAACTGTAAAACTGTAAATCTTAAAAAGGTTTGGGGAAAATGGAAGCTTATGGCACAACTTCATAACTTCGAATGAAACTATAAAGCTTTAGAAAGCACCTAAACTTTAGATTTATTTTTAGACCAAAACTTTAGTTTATAAAAGTTGGAACCAAATATTAAAGGGTTATATTATTGTTTAAAGCGTAAATATAAAGTTTACAGCACAAATGTAACATTTTGAACTAAATTGCAAATCTTGGTCAACTGTAAAGTTTACAGAGAACTAAAGTTTAGAGGTACACTGAGTTTCACAGTGTAAAGTTTACAGAGAACTAAAGTTTAGAGGCAAACTGAGTTTCACAGTGTAAAGTTTACAGAGAACTAAAGTTTAGAGGTACACTGAGTTTTACAGTGTAAAGTTTACAGCATAATTAAAATTCTTTAAGTAAAAACCAACAAATGTAAGATAGTTCACAAACATGATAAAATCCAAGACATGTATCATGCCGTCAATTTGAAACAATACATCAAGCTAGCTCGTTTGAAAAGGAATCGTGAGTAGGTTTACCAGTGGTTCTCCGTAGAGTGCTTTAGAGAGAACGCTGCACACTTCCTGTAAGCTTCCATCCAGCACCATACTCTGAAGTCCTGCCCTGAAACTGCCATCTCCCTTCCCCAGCTCCTCGGCAAACACTACGACAACAAACACACCAACACATCCGAGTGATCAAACCAGCCCACATCCCATAATCCTGAGCTGGCTGATGAGAGCCATAGTTCCACTTGAAAGCCTTTTTTCAATTTCATAGGTATCACAAATTTTGATATGATATACTATTCTGCGTTTTCATTTTTAATAAATTTACACTTCTGAATATATAAATGTTACATGCATACATTTATATACACACACACACACTTTTTATTTTAATTAAAAGTACTTAAATTATAATTTTTTTTTTTAAACATTACACAGACAAAAAACAATCTTTTAAAGGGACAGTTCAAATTCTGTTAACTTTTATTTACCCGCCAAGCCTGTAGAGTTTCTTTCTAATGTTGGTAACCAAACAGTTGCTGGCAGCCATTGACTTAGTTTTTTTTTTTGTTGTAATATTAGTAATATTAATATAAAGTCAATGGCTACTGTCAACTGTTGCCCACATTATTCAAAATATCTTTTCTGCTCAAAAGAACATAGAAACTCATACGGGTTTGAAAGGGTGGAGGGTGACCAAATGAAGATTATTTTTGGGTGAACTGTATCTTTTGAAGCGTGTTTACACTGATTCAACCTCAAAGAACTTAACAGTACTTTGGGTACTAAAAGTACTAACAGAAGGCAAACAATATGATCAATGTTAAATCCTGCTGATAGTGACAGTGTTGTTGTTTTTTTATCATCTTACCATGCATGCAGTCCTCATCAGCCTGATCGTAGTCCTTCTGTTGAATCAAGAAAAGCACAAGTCATGTTACTTACCCACCATCCTAAATAACTAAGCAATTATAGTAAAAATTATAGGGTCCACATTAATTCATATTTAAGCGTTTAAAAGCTAAAATGTTCTTATTTTTTGATAATAACTTAAATAGAGGATCACTAAAGATTTTCTCAGAAAATTAACTTTTAATGAAATTTGCACAACAACAATTTCCTTGAAACCTTTCACCTGAAACACGAACTTCAGCAGATGCTAGTTTTACAGCGATTTGACTCTTGAACCTAGTAATTTACAGACTTACAACCGAGTACGCAATCAATCTCTTTTTAAAAGCCATTTTTTAATTAAGAACACTGCAGTTGTTGTTTTTTGATGCAAAAACAAATGAATACACATCACCATACAAACAGGAATATTATTTCATTTTTGCTTCTGCAACAATGACAGTGAAGTGAAAGTCTGATTGGCAGTATAGGTATGTTCTGATCTTCAGGGCAGCTTTGTCACTTAAGTAAAAAAAAAAAAAAAAAGGGTAAAAATTTCACAGCGCATAAACATGCAACCTCACCAGCTGGAGCCGTGCTGCTATGCGGTAGAGCAGGGCACGCTGTCGGAGGAAGGCTGTGCTGGGGGCTGGGGTCCGGGGCCCCATGACCAGCAGGGCCTCTGTGCTGTGAGCCACTGCCGCCTCATACTCCTGCCTCACTAATGATCCAATGGCCTCGTCACATGACTTCTGTGGCCTCCTGTCCTCCATGACTCTGGGACAGAGTTTCTGTCATGGGACATACAAAGGGTGAAACACCTCAAGCTTGTTACCCATCCAAGTTTGGACATTTCAATTTTCACACAGTCATACAGTGGTCCCATAGTATTTGGACCAGTAATCCATACTTAAATTAGCTACTGTTTTGGTGAACATAAGTGTAGACGATCAGATTGACTATCAGCATACACAATTGTGTCTACGTTTTGAACACTAACACCGGTTTCACAGACAATCCTAGTCCTTGACTAAAACCTTAGATCTGAAAGAAACTGGCACTGACTGATCTTAAAACACATCAGTGCCTTTGTTTTGTCTTAAGATGCACACCAGTAATGTTTTTTTCTAAGGTACACGAGTATTATTCAAGGAAGAAACAACTATAAAAGCAGATGAAGACACATTTAAAAGTTACGTGAACAACTAGCTTCCTGAGAAATGTGCTGAACAAAAAAGAAAAGCATTTAAATACACATTTTCACACCGGTTGCACTGGTTTGTGCGAACACTGTTGTAGAGTGGAGTCATTTTTCCTTTTCTGTAATAATTAGGTCACAGCTGTAACGTCCATCTGGGCTGAGTTAGCGGAGGCTGCTGTGAACGCTTTTTCCACATTGGTTTTTTTTTTTGTTTGTTTTGTTTTTGGTTTGAGTGAACGCTCCAAAAATTGTATTTCATGCAACTAAACCAAAAACCCAACCCACTAAACTAAAAGCTAAATATTATATTATATTGATCACAATATAACCAGACACTAAAAACAGCTCATCTACAATGGGCTTATATTTTCAATACATAATACAGTTATTATTACTAATGTACAACCGTATGGGAACGGCATTTATACAAACTGAATTTGCCTGCTCCTGCTGCCGTTCTGTAGTTGAGGCTTGATGAATAGGCCTACGTTTATAATAATAATTAATGCTTAGGATTCATTTTTTTTATCTGGGCAAAATGACACTAGCCTCTAAAAATAATTTTAATGCAAAGTATTATACTACATTCCCCGGTTTACTGCAGTAAGAATGACTGTAGTTGACTTTTGGTGAAGGCATTTATATATTAACAATAATAATAATAATAATAATAATAAACTTATTATACTTTTAAAAAATCTGCACAAAATTAGACTAATCTCTAAAAATAGTTTTAATATAAAGCATTTTATAAAACTTGGAAACTATTTTTTTAAGAGGTTACTACTACGTAACATTAATTACAAGTAATGTAGTCTAACGCTGCAAGAACGTGCTAATAAACTGAAAACTTTATCAGCTTTTTACCATAGCAGGATACTAAAGTAGCATTTTGAAATATAATTACATGATTTACTGAAAGTTCATGAACTAGTGATTGTCACACAATAGCTCAAAATCAAATGTAAAGCAAATATCTATCAAAACCTTTGAATCCTGCAAGCTGTTGAAAAGGGCTGCTTACAGAAAATCAAGAAAAAGTCAAACGTGTAACGTGACATAAATAACTGTATTGATGATATTTGCATAATGTCTAGTTTCCATGTATAACTCGCACCCTTTGCAGAGTCTCTCACACTTCCACACGCAGAGAATGGGACTGTCACATCTCACACAATAACACACAGTCTTCGCAAAGCAACATCTAATTAACCTCCAGCACACCAAAGAAGGCAACAGAGCCTCAGTAAAATATATAAACACTCTATATTTGGATTCCGGGTCAGTTAATAATAGATGTCCCGTCTGAGTGCGAGTGTGTGGCCGCGTCTCAAAAGCTAGCGAGCTGCCTACCCAGACAACCTCAGCGGGCACCGCAGACGCCCTCGAGACGCTCGATTCCAGCGTTCGGTTCACACGTTCCACCGGTTCGATCAGAACGTGCGATTCGAACGTTCGAAAAAAGCGCTCGCGGCGCCTAAACGTGATGTCTAGGAAGGCAGCCCGCTAGGTTTTGAAACACATCCACTGTGTCCATCCAGAAGAACAACAACTGCGTGTGTGCCGCCAAATCAACGCAAATACGCACCAAATCAACCATAACACGCTGTGATACACTCTATATATGATTAAAAGACGAGCACAGCGGTTGATAATCACGATTGATCACGAGAGGGGAAGGTTATGATGTGTATGTGGACTGCGATGATCGCTGCTCTCTTGGCCTTGAGTTCCAGCCGCCCCCGGACACGCAGATTCACACGATCCTGCAACATTTACCAAACAATCTGCACCGATTCTCAATAACATACACCCTGCCACTCGTGCATCTGTCCGTGCGCGCGATGAACGGCACAGATGTGAGGGGAACATCGCAGTTAGACGCGAACATCTTTAGCTGCTAGTCAGTGTAGCGCAGCTGCGATCAGGCCTTTTCATCATGACGCTAATCGTGCAAACGCGCGCCGCGATTTTTCACGTTTTGACGCGCGGAAGACGCGAGCTGACAGCTGTATCTTGATGTCGAGATCGACGGCGGGCGGAGGTGAGGAGGGCGAACGGTGCACCGCACAAAGGTGTTAGAGGAAGTCTGCACTTACCTAGCTTTACTTTCTACGCCATCTTGGATCCACTTGTCAGCCTGTCGCAGTGCATTATGGGTCAAATTTTTCTACACACTGCAGGAGCCTTGCAACTCAGAGCAGGGGGCTTTTCGCTTTTATTTACAGGGCCCACAAATATTACCTTTCTCTTCCCAAAATGTAAAGGAAAAAAAGATGTTTATGCAGTTGTGTACAATTAATAATAATTGTCTGTTTCACAAAAAAATAATTAAATTAATTAAAATTAATTAATTAAATGTTTTTTTCCTTTACGATAGATAAATAAATAAATACTATGTATTATATTGACGGTGTGTACGTCAGACACTTCATTCAAAAACTTCTAATGGATTTGTATAGAACTTAACAACGGGTCAATTATTTGGATTAAAATATATATATATATATATATATATATATATATATATATATATATATAAATTTTTTTTAATAATTTTTTTTTTTGAATTTA